>BSBK01007870.1:0-205000 GCA_027943335.1 Chamaecyparis obtusa
AAAGGTTAACCCAACTTCATCGTCACTATGATACAAGTTTCCCCTTCAAATTTGGAAGGAGAACCAATGACTGCATAATGTTAGTTTTGTCATGGAAAAAATTATACTTATAAAAAACTTTCCCCATTAGGAAACCCCATTCTTAATGGATTGCAACCAATAAAGAGAAGACGCCACCAACCAATTCAAAATCTTTATAAAGGTTTGACTCCTTCAAAAGGAATTTTTAAATCCTTTATTGTCCATCATTTGCAAAATTGTATCAAATGAATCAATTCCAAACTACTAAAGAAAATGTGTTTTAGGTATTACTATAGATAGGTATGTAATCCATAGACCATTTGAGAGAAGAATGAATATTCCCACCATCCACACATATGGTTTTGCTAACATAAATTTTAAAAAGATCCAAGCAAGTGTAAGAGAATATGTTCATCAAAATTCAAGTTATAGAAGCAACAAAGCTTATTATTCCATAAGAATATTGACTGGTTTAGGCAATAATCATGTAGAAAGTTTTGACCAGATGTTAAATAGAAAGACCATCTTGTTCCAGTAACTTTGATATCACACTTAAGAATTATTCAAAAATAATTAGAAAGTTTAGCACATATACAACATGTCAAAAAGGTGCAACTTCATTTAACAAATTTGGCCCCCAAAAAACTACACTGAAACACCTAAAATTAGCAAAATGCAAAAAATTAGAAAATTCTAAAATCCTTATGTTACACCAGATCCTCTAAATTTCTTCTTGGGATGCTTGTCATCTAAGTTACATTCCTTGAATCAAATCACTTCACTTGTATC
This sequence comes from Chamaecyparis obtusa, assembly GCA_027943335.1. Classification (NCBI taxonomy): domain Eukaryota; kingdom Viridiplantae; phylum Streptophyta; class Pinopsida; order Cupressales; family Cupressaceae; genus Chamaecyparis; species Chamaecyparis obtusa. The sequence continues at coordinate 811 of BSBK01007870.1, forward strand.
TTAGGACACTTCCTTTCTGACAAAAAATATAAATTAAGGAAATGAAACCCAACTATAAAAAATTAGTGTATTAGCCATTTATTTTGTTACACATTGGAGTTCCTCCAATTTGGTGTGTTCCCACCAAGAAGGTAATAATGTTCATATCAAATGCTACAAGAGATAAAGGTCTATTAAGAAAGCATTCATCTAGCGTGCTGCGATGAATATTACAAGTCAAAACACACAACTTTTAATTAGCTTCCTCCTCTAAATTAATGTTTTAAACAATGCTCCCTAGGTATGCATTACCCACCCTAGTAACCCTTGTTTCATTGCATAGAACATTTGAAAGATATGGGGATGCCTATAAAAAATCTTTTTCCCATCTCCTTTCATTGCCAAAAAAGGGTATCTGACAACATACACAAAGAGACGACTAACCATCCCCTACAACCCAATAGCATTTGGAGGTCAGTTTAAAAGAAATATATTAAAAAATTAAAAAGGGGATGGAAAGGTCTACAAGGACCCCCTTACCCCTTTAAACATCTAAATTCATAAACCAAAACAACCAGAAGGGAAATTTTTTTTTATCTTACTTTGATATTCACAAAACATGTGTTAGAGAGAAACAATTGAAAAATGGGAGAATAACAATTGAAAGAGAAGATTAGGATATCAAATCATCTATATTATAGGTTAGTTCTTCATCTTAAATTTATTTTGCACTGTTTCAAGTTTTTTCCAATTTTTAACAAATAGGAAGGGCATCGTAAGTTTATTTTTTTCTTATATTTGTATTTGTAGCTTTCTTTTAAATTCTTAACCAAAAAAATCATGAGAAGCAATGAGTAGCCACAATAAGGAAATTGAAGTTCAAATGAAAGAAATAATGTACTTAGAACTCACATGAATATGGCAGCCAGTAGGGGTTCTTCAGGGAGTGGAAGTGTAACAAGGCCAGCAAGTTCAAACCCATTTGAATGTCCTTCTGAACTCTTTGTAAAAGGCTCATTTAACCCCAAGCAATCTCTATTATAATTTGCATCATGAATTGATAAGGATGACAAAAAAGATCAAAGGGGAGTAAAGTATGGCATTTCCATTTGTGCAAAAAAATGTAGGGGCAACTATACTAGAGTTTATTGTCATCTTTTGCAATATGTGGTCTAAGGGAAAAGTTTGTGGATTAAAATATCCAACTAGGAAATGTAATCACCTAAAATTTGTCTAGTAAAATGTAAACCCCTAATTTCGATCAAATTGTCTCAAATTAAATCCTAAATCTCAAATGCATATTTACTAGATGTAATTATGTAGAGTAAACCTAAAAATATCATCTTTGCATAATTAAATCAAAAAATAAAAAATCTTATATCAAGCTTATACTATGGTCTAATTTCTAAAGCTTGTATATTTATTTAATTGCTATAATATTAATTTTAATATAAAGTTTCTACACTTTTATTAAAAGAACACACTCACATGTGTGCACATACTTAATCTTGATTAATTAGCAATTAAAATGGCTTTGTGCTTTCAAAATTGCTATTTTGTCTTATTCTACCTAACATCTCCCTTTTGTCTCTTAATCATGACCACTCATTTCTACCTAACCTTGCATCTCCTTCATTCTCCTTTGGCCTCTTCATCTCAATCACTCATTCTTTTGCCTCTTAATCTCCACCCTCCATTCTTGAGGCAATTCCTTTAAAAGGAAGCTCTTCCTTGGTTCAAGGGTCCCAATTTTGAACATTCTTGCATTCTAACTTTCTTACATTCTTAAGATAATATTGTTATTTGAATTCTTAGTTGCTCATAGTTTACTTCATTTCTAGCTTAATCTTGCATTATTAATCTAGTTTTCTTTCTTCCATTGTTTCATAGAAATAGCTCTTGCATTCTCATTCTAGAACACTAGTTGTTTGCATTCATTTTAGCTTAATCTCTCATTCTAGCTTAAATCTTGCATTCTAGTTTTGCATTTGCATTTGAATCTCCCATTTTGGAGTAGTCAAGTCACTAATCCTCTATTCCAATTTGATGAGCATCATGAGAAGGATTAAACTCTTTTCAACTAGGAAGCAATAAGCTTCTCTTGAGGATTTAGTTGGTGCATTTGATATGGCCTCCTATAGCTAGATTCTTAAGCTAATGGCTTATTGAGTGTTGGTTGCTTTTAAATTTGATACCAATATTTAACCACACATGTTTTGCACCCACTGTGGGGCTCGCGTCCCTGATTTTTCTTCATTTTATTCAAGTTTTTCAAGTCTAACCCTTGCGAAGGTTGAGTTGAGGACAAAATCTTAGGGTTTTTGAAAGATTTGATCATATCTCACAAATGGATTAGATTTTTTATCTAAAATTTTTTACTGTAGGTCGGGAATGGCTCGGATGTGTCTCAGTCTAAAAATCTGATTTTTTCTGATCATTTTTTCGCGAGTTATAATTTTTATTGATTTTTTATAAAAAATCATTTTTGCTCATTAATCAGTAGATTTTTCAGAAAAAATTACAGTTTTGAAAAGGTCTGAGAATTCTACAGGGGGTTACTTCTTTGTGTTTTTTATTTATATGCAAGAACATGGCTCAAATAGTCAACTTATGAAAACTAGTTTGTTTTGGTAAAATGGGTCTCTAGGACACAAATTAAGGGATATTTATGAAATTTTTGCATTTTTGGAAAGCTCTCAGATTTTTAATAGGGCTCTCTTCTGTTCATTTCTATTTTGGGGGCCTAGAATATAGCAAACAAATCAGATCTTATTGACTAGGTCAAAAGTTTAAAAAAAATTTAAAAAAATGTGATGAGCTTGCACTTTATTGGCACATAGTTCAATGCATGATTGGACTTTCTTGCGAGTCTTTGATATTTTCTATCTTCTAACAGTGGTTTTGCAAAATGGATGACCAATAATAAAGCATTTTGAGACTACTAATCAATTTTTTTTTGTAGGATATTGTTTGAAGATCTTGAAAAGATTTGAGACTACTAATTCATTGGTTTTGTAGGTTTCCTTAGAGGTTCAAGAAAATATTGTATCTAATTTAAGTTTATTTTTATAGGCACCTAGTTTAATTAGGAAGGTTCATTTCTTATGATTTAATTGGGTAGTAGGAGAGTATGCTATTCCCTCTTTAAGGGGAAATCAAGAATCTATACCTACTTAATTTGGTCATTAGAAAGGGATCTTGTTTAATGAACATGTGTTTGATGTGCTTGGGATAAACTATGGAGTAGAGAGTATGCTCTTTTCCTTATGGAAAATCATAAATCTTGACCTCCATTAGCTATCCATCTTACTTTCTTTCATTTACCTTTAGAGGGTCTGCCAAGAGAGCAATCTTTTGGGAATGACCCAAGTGGGAAACAAGCGAACCCGGCTAAATTCATCCCACTATAATCAAAAGATTCCTTCAATATAAAGAGAGGGAAGACTTGGCTATTTTCTACTTCCAATTCTTCTTTATGTGTAGGGCCTAGTTTGCCTCAATCTTGCTAAGAAAGACTGCACTTGACTAGGCACTTGTAGGATCTTCATGGTCTCAATCTTGTTTACAAGACTACAAGGGGAGTACATTCAAATTGTATAGGGCTGAGAGGTCTCAATATTTCTTGTTGAGACTATACACTTTGGGTGCTTTTAGGGGCTATGGCCTTAATTCCACTTGTGGAACTACAAGGGGTAGTCATGAATGGAGACCCTTACTAAAGACCTAAGGAATTAGAGGCCAACCATTTTAGCCGTGTGAATTCCTTTGTGCAAGGATTGATCCAAGTGGACTTATCCAGATTACCCCAAGATTACTCACAATATGTGTTCCTTGGATGCTAAAGCTTGAATATGGAAATATGGAAAGACATACGTTGTCAACATCGTTATCTTCCAATTGATCCATAACTTGCATAGTCCTAGGAAAGACCATTCAACCACTTAATTATGGGGCCAAGAGCATCAAGTTGTGGAAAAAGGTTGAAACACTTCCCTTTTTTACCTTAGGTAGAGTGTTTCTTGATATTATTTCATGTGCTAAGACCCATGAAGACTATTGTGAACATACACTTGATACATTTAACACATTTCTATACCTTTCTAGACTTCATAATTGCTTGTAACTGCAAGGTTGTTTTGTCCCTTGTTGGATTATTTGGAGACTATTGCTTGTTCACATCATTTTCTTTCAACATAAAACTTTGTCTAGAGCATAATCTAAACTTGTCAGTCAACCATCGTAATCCTTTGGAGTCAATTTTTCAAACTAGGCTTAAACACTGTCAACCTAGCTTCTCCATTGTTATCCTTAGCTCTTTCTATTATTTGGTACATTCCAACAAGTTAGGAATTGCCTTTAGTTGAAAAAGATTACTTGAATCTCTTGAATACACTCTTGGTTAGTAGAATTGTTCACTTGTCCATCCTCTTGTTATCATCTCTTTTGGATGCTTTTATCTTATCTTTGCTTGTTCACAAGTGGCATACATAGGGCATCTGCGCACAACTTGGACATCTTGTGGTAAGTTATATTTTCTCTCTTTTTACACTTTTTCACTTTGGACAAGTGGATACTTTGCTTACCTAGTTTGATAAACAAGTCATTCTAGGATGTCCTATTTATTTTTTGACAATCTTCTTTCATTTCAGTTACAACTAGATATCAAATTCACCAAGGAAAGCAACCTGAGACAAACTTTGACAAATCACCTAGAGGAGAACCTGAACTTGGGGTTTTAATCCCTTTGCTAATACCTTTAGCGAGTCTACTCTATCCTCACCTAGGTTGGAAAATAGTGTTTCTTACACTCCAACCATGGAAGACCAAAATCAAAGGATTAATGAATTTTTGAAACAATGGGAAACACACATTTTGGATAAGGAAATCAAGAACCTTTGGACAAGACTTTGATCATAATACCTCTAAACATGGATCAAAACATGCCTCTCAATACACTAGACATGTTTTGCATGGTTCACAATGTGATGATTCAGATGTTGAGATAACTGAGGAAGACATCCTCTGGTTTCAGCAAGAGAAACATTTGCAAAGACTCATGAAATTGACCTTGAATCAAGACAAAGACAAATACTTCTTTCATTTAACCTCACAAGGAGTTAAGTTACCGCACAAATTTGATGTTGACAACTTGATAAAGAAAGAGGAACCATCTGAAATGGAGGTTATGAAGAAACAAATGGAAGATATGTAGAAAGCAATGTTACGCTTGGAAAAAGAGAAGGAGCAACCAAGGACATCCTTTTCACTTGAGGATAAATGTTCATTTCCTTTTGACAAAGATTTATACATGCCTCCTTTTCCCTGCAAGGTTGAACTTCCAAAATATGACAAGTATGATGGTATTGGAGATCCAAATGACCATGTTAGGGAGTTTTGTGCACTAGTATGGAATTCTTGCATGAACCTACTTATCTTATGAGACTCTTTCCTAGGAGTCTTAGTGGTCAAGCTATGGAATGGTTCACTAAATTATCTCCTCCACTTAAGTCATTTGACCAACTAGTGAAAATATTCATTCAACATTACTCTTACAATATTCAACATGTTATCACCATGCTAGATCTATGCAATATCAAACAACACCAAGGGAAACCCTTTATGGCTTTTCTTCAGAGATGGAGGAATCTTTATTCATGTTATCTTTGGCAGATTCTTGAGATTAAGAAGATCGATATATTCATCAATACTTTGGTTCCTAAAATGAATTTTGCATTGCAAATGGAAACACATGCTTCATTTGACAAATTGGTTGAGTCATCTATACACATAGAGGAAGTCCTTGTCCGTAAAGGTGAAATCACTCTTCAACATAAAGAGCATAAATCCTCTTCAAACAACCAACATAACAAAGACAAGCATAAGTTCTGGAACAAAACCAAAGATGTTATCAATGATAGAATTGTAGGTACGACCTTGTCATGCCTAGAAGTTGAGAAAAACACAACTACAAAATTTTTCTACAATCTACTAATTTAACTAAAAGTACACATACTTACGTAACTGAGTTTGCTAAAGTCTTATACGTTTCAGCTCCAGCATTCAATGGACATGCAAAATGGTGCAGAAGAATATGGTTTACCAAATTCATCATGTGTTTCAAATATGTCACTGTGGTCCAACCAGAAGAAGGTTGACCAAGTTTGACCAGGTTTGACTAAAAGTTAAATTTCACAGAATTGCTTCCAAACTATCCTATAGGGTTCCATCGGTTGCTAGCTTCGATCGACACACAAAATGAGGCAATTGACTAAAGTCAACCCAAGTTTACCAAAAAGTCAACCATGCATCGATAGACATGAAACTAAATTATAAAGGTACTAAAAATTTTAGGTAAGGTCTGGCCACTCAAATTGAGATGAGTTACCTAGGTTTGACTAATAGTTGACCAAAAGTCAACCATGACTAAATTTGGTCAACGAGTCACCTGCGGGCATAAAAACTCTATACTCGACAATATGAGAGTTGAATTATGATCTTAATGATAAAATTACATTCACTTTATGATTATAATATTAATTTAATAATTTACGTTATAATTTCAAATTTAATTAAGTTTAATAAATTAGTCTCTAGCTAATCTTATCTAAACTAATTAAATCAATTAAGTTCCACAAATTAACCCAATAAATTAAATTAATAATCTAAAACTCAATATTAAATAATTACGTTACCCTAAATGTAACCCATTTAATCTATAAGATATGACCCTAACTAAAAGAAACAATTCTTTTATATCTATTAAGATAAATTATAACTTTCTTTACAAATATAAAATATCCTAAAGAAATATCTAATTTGTCTCTAGATGTTTTAAGGCCAATAGTCAACAAATTCTATTTATGTTAATTTAAATAACAATTAACTAGTATTCTAGTAGTTTCTTACCCAAAGTAAATATGACAAATAATTTCTAAATTTAATTCAAAACATGAAAGATGAATTAAGTATTTAAGCCTGGAATCTTCCATATTTATCCTAAAATAAAATTTGATTTTTAAATTATTTTTTAAAGTGAAATTAGAAACTATAAACAACGCTGTGATAAAGTTCTTCTAGGATTTCTTAGAGAAATTTAAACTTCTAGAACAAATCTAAAAAGTCTAAAAAGACATACTATGAAATCAAATCTACCAAATTTTGAAGTCCATTCATTAAAGTATTCATTTATATTTTTATTCTGATTCCTATAAATAGCCCTCACAATGACAGACATATTTGGGATTAAAATCCCATAGAATTCTCATAGTTTATTAAATTAGATTTAAATTATATTCCTACATATTATGTTTCTAACCCTTAAGCTTATTTTATATTTGATCATAATATCATATTATTAAAAGTTTAAAACTTGCTTTAATTGCATTCTCGGATAATATTAATGCGTTTCTTATTTTTTTTCAGGGCCAAAGGCCGACTGCGCGAAGGTGTGGGCATAGCGGTCGCACGACTCAGAAGAGGGAGAGGAGGCAGCAGACCGTGGTGGCCGCTTGTGCAGCTGTACGTAGAGCCCCGGGGGCTGCTCCCCATTGTGCCTCCCGCACTATGGGCACTCTTCTGTGCGGAGCACAGTGAAGGCACGACTTGGCTGTGGTCTCTACTGTGCCCCGCACAGTGGCTGTGGTCACTAAGCGGCATCGCATGGAGAAGATTCGGAGGGGTTAGGGCTTCGACCTGCCCCATTAATTTATTTTTTAAAAATTTAATTTAATTTAAGTTTTTTAAAATATATATATATATATCTATACTAAGGTGAAATCTTACCTTTAATTTGAAAGGCATATTAATAAATTATAATATATACATATAGATCGAATATATATTTATAAATTTCATCTATCTCAAATGGTGTTTGCTTTATTTGATAAATTTTACGAGTATACAAGTTTAACTTAATAATAAACTAGGTTTAGTAATTAATTGATTAAAAAATAAAATTCACTTAAGGAAAATTAAAATATGTTAAAGATTAAAAAATATCTATGTTTTTTCCTAATGATGAAATGATGGAATTACATTCTAAAATTATGATCTTATAATTGATTTGATTTACTACATTAAAATAATAAGAATCTTACTTTATTTGCAATTTACCAACTAAAATTTCTACATCTTCTAAGTTTGGAGATCAACTTAAATAACTTTATATTTAAATGACTTAACAATATCAATTAAAAGTTAATACCCTCTTTAATCATCATTTAAAATTTAAATCATTTACAACCCAACTACACATATAGGAGGATATTAATCGATTTAAATCTTAAATTAATAACTTGATATTCAAAGATCTATTAAATTACAAATAAGGAATATTTCTTTTGTTTTAATCATTATTTAGTATTTAAAATAATTACAAGAAAATTACTCATAGTATTAAGGAATATTTTAATCTAAATTTAACAACAAATCATAAGGTAAAGATATAACAAATTATCCATTGTTAAGAGAATATGTTTAAAACTTTCTTTCCAAACTTAATATATAAGAATCTTTACCAAATTATAATTTAACAACTTCTTAATACAATTTCTCCTTTCACAATAAAAAGGAAATACATCATAATACAACTTAATTAAATAAGAGATTATCATGGAGTTACAACTTTCTCCTCTAGAATATTACAAGGGAAAACGATGAAAATAATTTTTTTTGATTCAAAACCTCCTAAACATGCTTGATCCTTCCAAGAGCTTCATAATCCTACATACAAAATCCTAAAGGTTGACCATGGAGGCTCACCTCCCAACCTAGGCCTTTTAGGCCACCCCTGAGCTAGGGGTTACAAAACACTAACAGGTACGAACATTCAATCATAAAGCCAACATTGAACACATAACAGTAAAAATCCCATCCAAGGCTTACTAGGTCACTAATAATAGGACCTGAACACTAGGGGTGAAAACGAACCGAAATCCCAAGAGGAGCTAGCCAAGAGTATACTAAGATCACTTTGCATAAAACATTATTTTTATTTGAACAATAATAGATTCCACAATTAGGATAAACGTGGCATCATGGAGCCCATAACATCCATGCTAGCCTCTCCCATTTGGACATCTATCTTTTCATAAGAACAATTTCCCCACATAGGCTAAAAAAGTCATATCTCTTTCATATTTACAAGTACCAGTTCATATGTAGGATAAACTTAGCATTATGGAACCTATAACATCCATGCTAGTCTATCCTACTATGGACATCCTTCCTTTTACAAGAACAACTTCTCACATAGACTACTCTTGGCATCGCATTGTAAGTCACTAAAACTTCACCCCTTTCAAGGCTACTCATCCTTCCCAAGGGTGAGTATGCCTCGAGAGAACCCTAAAAAATAAACATCACATAGTAAAAGCAAGATTTACACATCTCCATGGAAACCCATGGAGTTCAATACAATAACATAAAACACCATGAATATACCTTGAGCTTTTACATGCATGGAAAAGTAAGAAAGACTACAAATTTATAAGGAAATCCAACCTTGAAACCAAAGATGAAGAGATGAATTGTGGATCTTTCTCCCCTTTAAGTTTTCCCTTCCTTCTCCAATTTTAGTGATCTCTAAGAGTAGAGAGTGGATGAAAAACCTTCTTTCCTCTCCTCTTCTCCCTAAATAGGCTCTAGCCAAGAAATATCAGGTCTAGACACTATTAGGAAACCTCTAGAATCTTTCTACATTATCCTTCCAACTCAAGTCCCTCATAATGGAGTCCGACTCACCAGATAAGATAAGATACCTATCCCAAAATTCTCAAACTGTTCCATTTTCGCCACTTTGAAGATGACATATTTTTGAGGTGTCATAATATGTATTCTAGGCTCTTAGTGGGTTGAAAATGACCCCTAAACCTTAAGGTATCAAGTGGGGTGGTCAAAACTAATCCTAATCACCTTCTAGAAGCCTATTAGATCCTCTTAAACTCCACTAGAAATTTACATCCGAATTTCAACTCTCTTGACCCAATCTAATCTTCCTAATACTTGGGTATGCATGGGTAATACCCTAAGTGATCCTTGGGTCAAGATTAGATCTCCTTAAATATATTTACTAGTCATGCCAACACACAGGAACATAGGTGTCAAGTGACACACACAAATTACATTAGGCATGACCCTTTTAAATTTTAACAAAACTAATTTAAATACAACATACAACATATATTTACAAATAAAATACTTAACAACGAGGTCCATGTCTCTTCATAGATAGGACCTTAGCTTTACTGGGAATATACATAGGTTAGTCTCTGAAACCTCGCATTTAATACCATGGTCAACTACCTGCACACTTATTGCACACATCAGTAGGTCCAATAAATCACATATATCATAACAAAATACACAATGTAACACACACACCACCTACATCTACATTCTTTTACACATTGGAATTTAGAACAATATCTACATTCTGATATCTCCTAACTTGTATATCACACACAATGCATCATTAACTAAACCGTAAAGATAAATTGCATAATTAACCATAGAATATATCATGAATAGGTTCACATCAACATAATGCTTAATAACATGTTTTAGGATCTTACAGATCCTCAAAATAACATATGTTTCCAAGTATCCAAGAGTCTTAAATAGTAACAACTGAAAACATAAATAGTAAACAATAATGCTAAGCTATGACAGACTGGGGTAGGCCCTACATCCACCCCCTCTAGGCATGAACATCCTCTTGGATTTCATCAAAGAGGTGGGGGTACCAATATCTCATTTGAACTGCATCCTCCCAAGAGATTCCACCCTGCCAAAGTAATCCCATTGAATCCTAACCTGGCCTATCTCTCCGCCTTAAAGGTTTAGGGTCCATCGCACCAAGATACAGATGGACTCTTGAACCAAATATCCATCCTACTCTACCTTTGACCTTAGTGACTATAGCCTGATGTTCTTCATACTGGTCATCAACTTCTATATACACTCTATGGGACTTTCCCATATATTCAATTGTATGTCCAATCACTATTTCTTGTTGACTTTCTCCTTGAGGACACTCTCGAGCAATGTGCCCCATGTCTCTGCATGTGTAGCAAGGCCCTCGTGACCCAATCTACACTCCTCGAGGCCTAGAGTACATAAATCCTTTTGTTCTATTGGTCCTGTTGTAACCACCCCTTGAGGAATGATGAGTCTACACGAGAGGTGTAATAGATTCATCATGTCTCTGGTTCCTCTTAGGACCATGTGACTGCCACGGTTTGGGCTTAAAGCCTTGTCATCCATGTGGTGGCCTCTATTTCAAGTTCTGTTGAGGCTGGGGATCTCTAAATATCCCTGATGAATTCTTCTGATTTTCTCTCCAAGGGGGTATTAGACATCCTGATGTTTCAGGTACAATATTATGGTTCTGAGGCCTATCATAAGGTACTCCCTTTAATTTCTCAGCTATTACTGGCCTCTCATCCACTTGAGCCTCTAAAATTGGTGGAGACTTTGGCACATTTGCAGAGTCAATGTCGTGATCTTCCTAATTCTCTGTAATTTTTGGAGGACTCCTACTCTGTTCCCTGGATGGTGCCATAAGTTCCTTGACATCCTGGTGTCGTTCCTGCTGTGCTATAGGTGGAAATCTTTCTAGAATAATTTTGACTAAATTCTGCAAAGCCAACAACATGGTCTGGTTTGGATTAGGAGATGGTCCGAGAGAAGGATTTTCATGCCCTCTAGGAAACTCTGTCTCCTTCCTAATCTCCTTATGAACAGAAGTGGTACGCCTACGACCTCACCCATGTGAATGAGCCTGACATGAAACTGGCATCATCCTTAAAGTTTCAAAAAGGTTTAATGTGTTAGGCTCATAATAAGATCATTATTCTTCATGATTGCTTCACCTTTCATTTCCTACATTATCCACACAAGGGACATGGTATAATCATGGTATATGGGTAAGTTAAATAGTTTAAATACAACATAATACTTCGTGGGGTTATTTTCCAAGTACAGAAATATTCTAAAAAGAATTAGTTGTGTCACGATTGGATGAAACCAATCCTTGTTATAATAACCACTTCGTTCGACCAATCTATTTAATTAATTGCATTATTTGTTAATCATTCTTTTCATTATCATATGCCCAATTAGGTCTTAACTTGATTGATCATTAACATTAGTTCACCTAATATTTTAGAATCTAAACTCATATTATTGTGAATACAACTTAAACACTTACTGTATTACCATAATAATCAGTTAACCAATTAGTCCTAATACAACGCAATGTACCAAAATATTAACAACACGACTAAGGGAAAACATAGAATACATCTAAATCTAGTCTAATCATATAATTCTAATTCCATTACACACCCCCAAATATTTATTATGCAAGCAAGATTACTTCCAAAATAGGATACCTCTGAAGTTCCAAGCGTATGGTCAACACGATCAAGTGGAATGAAAATCCTACACCATATCTTTTCTACTACATAGGCACAACATAGTATGTTCTCTTTGGTGCTTCCCTTTTACATACTATCATTGGTCCTCAATGTTTGAGTCACAGACATAAGACTGGCTAGCAATAAAAGAATAAGGGAAATTCGGGACTGTCACCAAGACAAAAGTAGTAAACCCAAATAGGGAAATCGTTAATTTCATCAGTAATTTCAAAATAAAAGAGCTCAATTCAACAATAAATTTATCGTGTCAACTGACACAGAGAAACAAGTTTTGGTGACAAATTCCCACACAAGGAAATAACCAAATAAATAAATTACTAGCCCATACAACATGTAGAAAGATCCACCTCAAAAGAAACAAAAAGGACATCGAAAGAACCATTCACATACACTGCGACATAAGTTAGTTACTGAAGAGGGAGAAACCAACACTGAATACTAAGGACACCACTCCTTATCAATCGTAAAGAACATACCCAACATACACTAATCAAACAACTTCCATCATAGATCACACCTAAGCATTACAATAATTGTTGCAGTTGAAACAATATCCTTCTCCTTTCAAATTTATTTTACACCTTGATGCAGAAGTTTCATTGGAAAACGTAATAGTTCATGGTCTTAAGTTTCAAAACTGTGCTCTGATACCAAAATGTCATGCCCAGAAGTTGAGCAAAACACAACTACAAATTTTTTCTACAATCTACTAATTTAACTAAAAGTACACATACTTACGTAACTGAGTTTGCTAAAGTCTTATACGTTTTAGCTCCAACATTCAATGGACATGCAAAATGGTGCAAAAGAATATGGTTTAAAAATTCGTCAGGTGTTTCAAATATGTCACTGTGGTCCAGCCAGAAGAAGGTTGACCAAGTTTGACTAAAAGTCAAATTTCATGAAATTGCTTCCAAACTATCTTATAGGGTTCCATCAGTTGCTAGCTTCGATCAACACACAAAATGAGGTAGTTGACTAAAGTCAACCCAAGTTGACCAAAAAGTCAACCATGCATCCATAGACGTGAAACTAGATTATAAAGGTACTAAACTTTTTAGGTAAGGTCTGGGCACTCAAATTGAGATGAATTACCTAGGTTTGACTAATAGTTGACCAAAAGTCAACCATGTCTGAATTTGGTCAACGAGTCACCTGCGGGCATAAAAAACTCTATACTCGATGATATGAGAGTTGAATTACGGTCTTAACGATAAAATTACGTTCACTTTATGATTATAATATTAATTTAATAATTTACGTTATAATTTCAAATTTAATTAAGTTTAATAAATTAGTCTCTAGCTAATCTTATCTAAACTAATTAAATCAATTAAGTTCCACAAATTAACCCAATAAAATTAAATTAATAATCTAAAACCAATACTAAATAATTACGTTACCCTAAATGTAACCCATTTAATCTATAAGATATGACCCTAACTAAAAGAAACAATTCTTTTATATATGTTAAGATAAATTATAACTTTCTTTTACTCTGACCAGAGATGTCTGGCACTCTATTTACGGGAGACAGTACGGCTTTGTAACCAAACCCTGCAACTTCTATTTCCCCAGAAGCAGGTCATCGAGCAGCTCATTACAAATTTCTTCTCGCCCTCGCCCTCGGCTCGGGGTGTGAAGCGGCCCTCATGTGCCTCCACCATTGGTCACTCCAGATCCGTGAGACCTCGCAGTGCTTCTACCCATCAGCGACAAACCACCAGTAGATCACGATGATGGGTCCATACCCATATTCTTCTGGGTCACTATCCTTCTGTGTTGGATTTTTTTCACTCGGGAAGGATCCCTAGTCCTTGCCTTGGTGGTTCTTGGTTCTTTGTTCTCTACTTCTTCTTGTTTGGTTCCTTGTTCTTTTAGCATGCTCCCCCGACCACTGTTTGGTGGTTCACTGGTTTCTTGCTATTTTGGCTATATGATTCCTGTCCCATAGACCCTTGTTGGTCTTCTGTTGGACATTAATAAATTTATCTTATCTTATGGATTTTTTATTGAAAGAATATATTTTATAAAATAAATAAAGAGCATTTACATTATAAATAAAATATTTATAATATTACATAACTTTTATAAATAAATTATATAATTTTAAAATTATAAAAAAAAAAAAATTAGCTAAAAATAAATATTAATATTATGATTTATCTTTTAATTAACATATGTAAATTTTATTCAGGAGGTTTAAAACTTGTAGAATCAAATTCGGGTGATGATCAAGATGGTGATGTGGAGCATTGTTGTTTTGTCTTTCCTTGGTAAGGGTGGTTGTGTATTGGGAATCTTTTTTGTTTTGGATATGTTGTCTTTGGAAGTCTTGTGCTATCTATGTGGCCTCCCTTGTTTGGATATGTTAGGGTTTGGTTCTTCATTTGATTGGAGAGTGGTTATTCTAGTGGATTTAGAGCCTTTGTCCCAGTGGCCTACTCTACTCTCTGGTCTCAAGGTTAGTTTGGTCTTCCTCTTTGCTGGGGTTGTCTTGATGACTCATGTATTGGAAATGGGATTCTCTATCATGTGGTTGTAGTTTGTTGTAGTCTGTTGATTTCACCTTATGCATTGAAGACTCAAAGATGGGACGTGGATATGAAAAGGCCTTTTTTAGGGTCAATTCATGGTATCAGGTGGGCTATTCACTAGTTTCTTTATTATGGAAGTCTACTCTTGAGGGGTGTTTTGTTGTTTGGTGGTGTTTTGGAGTTGTTGATCTATGCTGGTTTTGCCTTGCATTCCTGACATTCTTTGTGGCTAAGGGTTCCTATGGGTCCTAGTTACCTGGCTATGGTGTGGTTGATGCCCTTATTTCTAGGTGGCTTTTTTTGGGCAGCTCTATTTCAATTTGGCTCTTGACGTTCGAAGCTCTATTGGGTCTACTCATGTTATTATTTTTTATGCTCGCAAGTATTGGTGGTGATACTGCTTCCCATAGAGGTTAGTTGGTTTTTGCCAATTTTCAAGGGCCCTTGTAATTTTTTCCTATTTTTTGTTAGGGTTTCTTTTTTTGTTTGGGGTTGTGTTTGGCCTAAGTGGATCTAGTTGTTTCTTATTTTTTATTTCCTTTAGGGGCTCCTAGTTTTCCTCTTTGGTTTCTTCCCCTTGAAGCTCCTATTAAGGTGGTGTTTTCCCCTATTGAGGTGGGGGTTGTTCTTGTGGCTATGGTGTGATTTCGCCCCATTTTTCTCTTTTCTTCCTCTTTCCCTTTTCCTTTTGAGGTGGTGATTTTTTGGGTGAAGGGGGCCAAAAGTTTCTCTATGTGGTGTACTCATGTTGTTGGCTTCTTAGATGTGGGATTGATCCATGGTTGGCTCTTCTTTGGGATTGTCTCCTCCTCTACTACTCATGTTGAGGTTTGATCATTTTTTGTGGAGGTGACAAGGAGTTTTGTTGGTAGGGTGTGGATTTTCTCTTAGGGAGGGTTTGCAAATTTCTACAAGTTGGTTTTGCGTACCAGTTTAAAACCCAACCTTAAGGTTTGGGGAGCCTATAAAACCCCCTAATCCTAGGGTTGTGGCTTCTTGTAGGAAGGTTATGTTGGTTAAGGGAGATGGAAAAACCCTTGGTTCGTGTCTCTTCTAGTGAACATTTATTATTTAATCTAGTAACTAGTGAAAATGAAGGTTATGGGAGCCTTGTTAAAACCCATTCTTTCTCAAGTTATGGGTACCTAGTAAAACCCATGGCCTACTAAATTATTAAGGTCAAGGGAGCCATTGAAAACCCTATTTTCTTATTTGAGGTTAAGGGGGCCTTGTAAAACCCCGTGTTGTTTCTTGTAAGGTTTTAACCTGATATGGATGAAGCATGTGATTTGTATGCTCTATTGTTAGGTTTATGATGGGTAAGTGCACAAAGATGGGAGACCAATAAGGGGGTATAAGATGCCACTTTTTAATTTTTCTTTTAGAAAACTCTAAACTTCGACGAGAAATTGAAGATAGTTAGACTCAAAATTTCAAGATGCAATAAGAAAAAGAGTTGTAGTAATTTGATTCTAGTTTCTAAACTAATAATTTATTTTGAAATGGTAGAGATTACCCTAAAAAAGGGGGAGCACAAAAAGTGGTCCTTTTTGGTGAAAAAATATAACATAGCGTCTGGTGTGCTCCCTCTAAAATGTTAGCATTTTTTTTGAATTTTTTGAATTGCTTTGGTGAGGAGTTAGCTAACACCACGTAGTTTATCTTCTTTTTTTTTTTCTATTTTTTTAATTAATGTATGAGTTTTTACAAATTTTCAAAGTGGACACATCCTAAAAATGTGAAAATTGTGCATGCTCCCCATAGAGATCATTGAAAACTAATAAAAAATCAAAACTTATTTTTTTTGAAGTGTGTATAATTGAGTCTAGTTTCTAAAAAGGCAACTTGTTTCAAAATTTGACAAACAAGCCAAAATCTAAGCCCAAAATACTACATGTTACTTTTTGACAAAAATCTGACATACTTACAAAAGAAATTAGAGATGAAAATCTTAACATAATCAAAATTCAAAATAAATTATATGGTTAGATATCTAACAGAGAGATCTAGAACATCGTGTCATTTGATTTTGTCATTGTTGAACCACATGCAACCTTGATGGGGAGCACACACAAAAAATGTGTTTTTTTTGTACGTTTGATGGAAAACACATCTCAGACCTGTTTGAATCTCAATCAAAATAAATTGCAAATCTATCCAATCTTATAAATCTATTCAACATCAACCAAATATTTTCTCTCACATTTCAATCTTGCTCTCGAGGGGGCATCGTAATCAATATTCTTACATGTGGAGCATCAAAAATCTTCTTATCAAATCTAATCAAATCTAATTTGATGTATGAAATCTAATTTGATGTATCAAATTTTTGTTATCAAATTAATCATTGATTTAAATCTTGCAACATCATCAATCGAATCTAATCAAGATCTTCTTCAACACTCAAGATGAAAACCAAATCAAATCAATAAAATCACATCACTAGGGGCATAAACTTCATTAGGCATCATATAAAGTTGAGGGTCTCAGATCAAATCAAGATACCAATAAAGTGTGGAACGAGTAATTTCATTAGGTGCCATATCAAATTGCTCAGTTTTATCAAATTTAGAATTTCATTATCATCATATCAACAATGACATATCAATTTCATCGGATCACCTCAAATTGATAGTGTCTTCATCAGTAGATAATTCGCTTCATTAAAAACCATATCCAGTCATTTATAGTGATCACCTTTTTGGTGGTAATCAATTTCATTTCTTCACATCAAATTGATTATTCATGGTTATTTACCTCGGGGTTTTTGGAATCTTCCAAATAGGTGTTCAATTTCATCACTTCACATCAAGTTGAGCATTTTGGTTCATTCATATCGGTCTTTTTTTATCAAGTTCAAAATTGGTATCTTCAAATAATCTATCGAACTTTTTTCAATCAAGCTCAGAGTCAATTTTATCGGTCCTCATCCAATCAAGTTTAGAACTGATGTCTCAGAATCCTCAATCAATTATCAATCAAGTTTGAAATCATCTCTCAACCAGAAATAGTTTCATCACACCACATCAAGCTGGTCATTTTGGTCTCAAATCAGTCATCAATGGAATCAAGTTCAATTCATAGAATCAACATCATCAGCCAAGGGTAGTTTCATTAGGAATCATATCAAACTATTTTTGGTATCAAGCATCATATATTCTTTGAATCAACACGTTGATCATACATCAATTCAAAGAGGGGAAAATGTAATCACCTAAAATTGGTTCAGTGAATCCAATCAACTCTAAATCCTAATCTTGTGATAAAAAACGTAATGAAAGGGTCAAATCAAAAGAATCTCGATCTTAATTATGCAATTGGCCTAAAATCATGCAATTTTATAATTCATCAAGCAATCAAAAATCAAGGATCAATCATCAAAGCCATTAATCCTTAATTAATCCTAGCTATTTAATCAAATAAAGAGACATAAATCACCTGGCTAGGGAAACTAATTAATGTGAATTAATTAATTATTCTATTTTCCAACTCAACCACTAGAGGACAAACAACTTGATTTTCTCCAATGAGCTTCAAGGACCAGGATTTCCCATGATAACTTTGAATCTTGACCGTTTGTTTCAATGGAAGGATCTTAATCATTAAATTATTTCCCTCTGACTCTCAAAATTAGAAATCTATAAATAAATAACTAATAAGGGTATTTTCATATCTAGATTTTGTGCAAGTACATGATGTTCAATTGATTTTAGCATTTTATCATAACAATTTGCATCATTCTTAGTTTCATCTCATCAATCTAGATCATTTGTATCAAATGAATCTTAAATGTATTCATAATTTGAATCTTCATTTTTGTGATTGTCTAATCAATTAGATTAAACATGAATTCTGAGAGCAATTTTACTAATCAATTAAATCTTCACAATTAGTAAGCAATGAGATGCTCTTCATAGGTTATTTGCTTTATTTGATTGATTTTGAATACTAACCTTGAATTAATGCCCCATTGAAGTGTTGTGTACAGGTTTACAAGATCACAATTTCACACAGATTCTTTTGCAACTAAGGTCATGAGTTTCTTTTCACTTTTCCTTCTCATCCATGTGAATATGTTTCACTTTTGGTGAAAATACACCTTGTAATAGTATTTCACCTTTATTAAACAATAAAATACCTTTTGTTAATCAATATTTTGCATGTGCTTTGTAAAATATAATTTTCTTTATGACAACCTTGTAAAATCATTTTCATGTCTATGACAAACACCTTTACTGCAACATTTTACCTCTTCAGCACACTCCATAAAACCTTTTCACCCATGAACAAAAATAATTATTATACTCTGTAATTGCAAGTGCATCTTTTAACCTCTTTTCCTTTTGTTGTGCTTGCTCATGAAATCATTTTCACTCAAGTGAAAAGACACATTTGAAGCCTTCAATACTTTTGTGATAGAATAATTCCTCTATCAAAATGAATCTTTGTGTGCATTAATCTACAATTATTAGTCACATTGTATCTTTTTTGTGTAAAAATAATGACCCCTTCACTATAGCATCATTACATTATGTCTTTCATTATCCTTCTATAATCATTTTTCCCTCCTTTGTTAAAACACACGTGTTTCTCACTTGCATATGCAAAAATACCTTTTCTAGTGAACACAATATTCCCTTTGATAATAATTCTCCTTATTTTTTTATCAACAAGTTTTTTTATCTTGTATTTCTATAAAATATAGTTTACTCTTTTCCCTTAAGTAAAAATAAATCCACTCTTACACCCATATGTGATTTCATCCACAAATGCAATCTTCTTTTTGTTGTATTGTTATATTCCCCATTTTGCTAAATATTTTCACCTTAAATGAAAACAAAATCTTTGTACTCCATCACTTAACTTCTTTTTCACATCAAGTCACCTTCAATATGAAAATCAGTATGATATTTAATTTATTTACTTATTTAAGATCTCTATCATTTGCATACTCATTGGTGCTTTTACATCTATATGTCAAAAAATTTGTAACTCATACCCAACATCTATAGAATATTTCCTTTTCCTACATAGCTTGGTAGTTCCATTATCACATTTTGGCATGCCCACAACAATCCCATTTCATTTCAATTTTATCCCCCAACATTACTATTCCAACTTTGTGAGAATTCACATTAAATGAATTGTCTGATTTATTAAATACACCATGAAATGGAGAAAGTGTAAAATGGCATATCAAATGTGAACCCTAATCACATCTTTGTCATTCACAAAATCATGAAAGATGAGTCCGCAAATAGTTGTAGAGGACATTGGTCATATTTCTTCATATCAAAGGCTCTTGAATATGCAATTCGAATAGACATTGCTCCCTTTTCCATCGAAGATCTCATCAAGACATTATGTGCTTAGAATAGTTTGTTATGTATGTGGAGCCTAATCAAGCTCAGGTTCTAGCAGCGCCCCCAAGCTCGGAGTCAAGGGGCAGAGCCCCTTGCGGGGTCCTGGAGCAACACCCCAGGTGGGGTCTAGGGGTAGCACCCCTTGCGGGGGCCTAGGGTGGGGTCGAGGGGCAATGCCCCTCGACGCCAACAATGACTTAATAATATTGTAAAGGGTCAGCCATCAATTTTCTATTAGTCAAAGTATTTTTTCCCTAATTAGGTAAAGTCAAAAATACTTGTAAAAGGTCTAAGGGTTGGATATTCATGAAATGAGGGTTTTTTTGTAGCTTCCTGTGGCGGTATTGAGTTGCAGGTTTCAGATTGTAATCACTGGATAATAATAAAGATATTGGACTCGTTGTTGGTGGACATAGCCCAGGGATTGGGTGAACCACGTTAAATTTTGTGTTATTGTGTTCTCTTCTATGTGTTAATATTGACATTTTTTCTGCTTATGATTCTAACATAGTTTACAGTCCCAACATTGGAATCTTCCTATTACCACAGTGTTATCAATCATTCAATGTGTATTGAAGGATGCCTTTAAACTAGTTAGCATGGACATGAAGGTTACCAATTTGATAGAAGTATGTGCAACTATCCTCAACATAAACCACACACTATTGTGCACCATGAGCATAACAAAAATCATACAATGCAGAGATGTGTTCAAAAGTGTTACATTAATTCAAATCTTTTGAGAGTTTCCTTGCAAGATCACTTTGTGTGCCTCCTCATGAAACCACCCAAATGTCCCTCCACTAGTTGCACATAGGCATATGTTGTGCACTAACATTGATTTCTTCACCAAACTATTGTAATGTTTCCCCATACTACTAAGGCCAAATAAAACCCACCTTGAATGCAACCTTTTTCTATGTGTACATCCCATGTGATCAAAAGGTGGCACACTCCTATAAACCATTGTTCTTGAGAGAATCCATGGAAGGAGATCCCAAGAGGTGGCTTATAGATTCCTATCTATGACGTGCAAGAATATAAGCATTATAGACAGTGGCTCTCAAATGAACCTCAATAAGAAACCCTTGCAAGGTGCACCATATAATGGAAGATTCAAAATGAAGATGCAAGTGTGAGAGATCTATATGAAATGCAAGATCTAAGTTAGAATGCAATGCAAGAAGAAGAAAGAAAATCTAATCTAACAAGATTACAATACCTCCTAGTTAAGCTATGTAATTTCAGATAGATTCAATAAGAAAATGCTAAGCAAAAATGCAAGATAAACTAGAATGTTCTTAGAATGAAAAATGATAGCATAATTCTAGCATGAATGAGTAGTATGCAAGAGTGAGAAAAGAGCCTCCTTTTATAGAATCTAGAAAAGAATGGACGGTCAAGATTAAGAGGCAAAATCCAAGGGTGGAGAATAACCCCATTTTGATTTTAGGACACAAGATCCTCAAGAGACAAAATCAAGTGGATGAGAATGGTTAGGTAGAAATGAGTGGTTGAGATTAAGAGGCAAAACAGATTCCACTTTTGTCTTTTTGTCTTTTTCAAATTAAGAAATTCCTTTTTTCATGTGCACACATAAGACAAAGTGGGTTTTATTTAATTAAAAGGGGACATGTTATTTTAATCAAATAAGACTTAGGATAAAGCAGTCAAACTTTAGGATATCATCGAATACAAGGTTAAAGTCATGATTTGAACAAGAAATAAGATTGACTCAATACACAAGATTTATTAAACATAAGATAAGGTCTTGTATTTTTAATGTTTAATGTTAGAGTGTAGCTCAAGGTTTACTAGACCATTTTTGGGTGATTACACATCCTCTACTACAAATCTCAATTCCACCATGAATGTTTTGTAAAATAGCGAACCCTAAGACATGGCCCATGACAACAAATTTAGGGCAAATATCCATTTTAATTGGGAGCTCGTTGGGGCACTTTTATGTTTTCACTGATGCTATGATGATACCCAATTTTCTAGAGCTGGAAACATTATTGGAATTCATCACTACCTTGTTAGAACTATTTTTTCACTTTGCCAATTCTACGAGTGCATTGGAAAACTTCACTTTTACATCATCCTTTAGGATTGATTGATGCACATTGACCCTCATTATTGGAACATCGTTGGGTTTAAGTTTCATAGACATCACTATAAAAGATAAAATAAAATAAATTCCACATGAAACCCAAGTGGCCCTCATGAACTTGTTATTTATGTATACTTTAAATCACTTTGGAGATGATTTAAATATTTTTTTAATATAACTTTCACTCCTCTCTCTGCATGAACCTTTTTGCCACTTGGAACTACATAGGGCCTAAGACAAAATTTGCACATCCTTTCTCATCTAATGTTGTTAAGTATGGCGACCTTAATAGATTCAAAACATTTTTAAAACAATTTAAATGCTTTTTTCCTTTTATCCCATTTATTAAATGATGTCATTGGCCAATCCTAGGAGACAATGTGTGTTATTATACATTTGTTCATATATCTTTATTTTACAATACTTGCATTATTATTTAAATCATATAATGATTTAAATAACAAAGTATTTAAAATTAAAATTGAAATGTGACTGTAATGTCTTGAGGCAAGACAAATCCCCTTGTGGGCCCAACTAAAAAAAATTGTTCTGATATGGTTTGACTCTTGAATCTCTTGAAATCATTCTTGCGTGCATTTGGACCAAAAAACATGAATAATACAATTACTGAAGTTTAATTTTTGACCCTTTTGTTTAGTGATCAAAACAATAAAATAGCCTCCAGAATCACTCCTTAAATTTGACCAAACGATCTCTCGGTCCCATGAGAATGTACAAACATGTTGACTCCTATGATGAGAATTAGACTGCAAAGTGGAATCGTATGATGCTTCCTAGAGTATTAGATATTAATCACCAAAGTTAACCACTTCATATTTTTTTTGTAACTAAACATGTTTGAAACCTTTCAAACCCTGTCAAATATGTATCTTGAAAAAATAGCAAACAATGCTCTGGGAAACTGCCACTACGGGAATTAGTCCATTTAGGCACGAAGAGGACATGTGACAAAGTAAACTTCAAGACTTTTGGTGGAAGATATTAATGGTCAAAATTGACCATGTTGAAACTTTTTGGAAAAGGAGATGTGAAA
Source organism: Chamaecyparis obtusa (assembly GCA_027943335.1). Taxonomy (NCBI): domain Eukaryota; kingdom Viridiplantae; phylum Streptophyta; class Pinopsida; order Cupressales; family Cupressaceae; genus Chamaecyparis; species Chamaecyparis obtusa. Next base: position 24,294 of record BSBK01007870.1, read on the forward strand.
ACATTGCAAATTGTGTTTTCTTTTGGCCTCAAAAAATAGAAAACCTCACCTTAAGACTTTGCAACTGAGCACATGGAAAAAATTATATGCAAATAATCATGGGGTCTAATCCACATCCCTTGAAAATCACCTTGATGTTGAACAAACCAAATAACTAAGATGAGGGGTGAATTAGTTATTCCCACACAAATTATTAAACTTTTTCTTTTTTCGGTAAACTTATAAACAACAACAATAACAACTTTTGATCTATCAGATAACAATATTGTTAGAGTAAAGTATTAATTATGTTAATTAATCTTTACTCCCTTCTTAAGATGTCAACTTCCTTTTGCTTTAGTTAAAAGCACATGCATTAGTTGGTCTAAACTCATGCATTAGTCATGTAATAGTCAAACTGATTATTGCATGCACTAGACTTTGCCTTTCAAGGCTTTCGATCTCCTTTATAAGGATGATCCATTATACATTATTATTCATTCAGTTATTTGAGGATATTATCTTCTTCATCTTCTGAGTCAAACCCTTGCCCTCTTCTTTTCTTGACTTCTTGTGATAGATTTTTGTATGCAGGTGATCTTGGCATTCTGTGGATTTGTATTGCTCAAATCCTACAAATATTAAACATCCACATAAAATGTAAACATGAAAACACAGGAATACCGACACAAAGAACACCAATATTTACATAGAAACCCAAATTGGGAAAAACCACATAGATGCTAATTCTCATGAAATGAACACCTATTAGGGTGACACTAGTTAAGGTAATTTTTACAAAGGCTCACTGCCAGTTTTTCTCACTGTAGGTTGGTTCATTGCCTATCAGGCTAAGTACCCTTATACAATATAAATATCAGAATAGATATAACAAAAACATGAATTGATTGAATTGCATCTGAATATGCATGAACAATTCAATAATTAAGCTCTGCCACAACTACCAATAGATCTACATGATAAACTCTTTCTACTATGCAATTGTCTAATCTACTGCTATCGGTATGTAAGCTCTGTCTAGATTTTCAACTTCGTTGTCTCAAATATCTCTACTCACATACATAATTTCCACAAGTTTTCACTATCCTCTATACACCACTCACCACGCATACTTCACACTTACATATACAAAAGGTTCTCCTTTATTTATATCAATATATGCATATACATTTGTTGGCCTCACACCACATGTGTGATAACCCCAATACTATGATATTACATTTACATTTAATGCATAACATAAATTGTAAATTTAGAATATACATAAGAGTTCTTGACAACATACTATAGCATGACCCATAGATAGGCCACACTTAAGATATTACAATGCTTATTATAATTACTAAAAATATCAAGATACCACAACCAAGACCAAAAGATGGGGCATGAAGAAACTAAAACCATTGATAGAAGAATCTTCATGATATGATGTTGATGCAGGAGCATCCTGGGTGTAAGAGCAATCTTGCATCACCCAAAAATATTTATGTTTTTATATTCAATAAGGGTTATTTTGTGCAGAGCTGCCATTTATGGAAAGTTACTATTTTTGGTAATTTTTGTATGTGCTCAGAATGATATGATTTCTTTCTTGGAGGTTCATTTTGGTCATATAAGTCTGCCAGTAAAGTTTCATTGCCAGATCAAGTGTATATTGGAAGATATTGAAGATTTTCGGTATTGGCAGCAGGGTACAGAAACTTTGAACTCAGTTTTGAAGGCTTTAGAGGCCCCGGATGAGGTCGAAAATTTGGGTGACGGGCGCTTGCGCAGGTCAAGCCTGTAGAGCGCTTCGTGGCATTTCCGAAATGGGGTTATAATAGCCGAGCGGGTCAACTGGTGATGACTTATGGTCTTCGGAAGTTGGGCCACCCGAAATGGCGAAAAATAATTTTCTTCAAAATTTCTGTTCGGATTTCAAAGGTTATCTTGAGCTGACTATGATGTAATAATATGTAAAATAAAATAATTCTAAGTTGGTCGGCCTTATTGGCTAAAATTCTGGAACCTTCCCAGGCGGTGGAAAATTGTCTATATAAGGAAGGTTGTATTATTGTCTTAGGCAGTTCAGAATAGTTCTGGGTAGTAGATCTGGGTATTGATTTGAGGCTTTGTCCTACAGAATATTGTAAGGAATGCCCATGTGGCTTTGCATATTGTAATTCTGAAAGTTTGTAATTCCACATTTGTGGAGATAATAAAAAGCCAATTTTCTGTTCTTGCATATGATTGTTGTTGTTTCTCTATTTCTGTTATGTGTTTGTGGTATTAAGGGGAGCACCCTTCATCAAGTGGTATCAGAGCAGGATTTCTTGAGTGTGTAAACAGATCACCGACTGTGAGGCAGTTTGCACCAGGACCGTGGTTAGGGTTTCAGCGCGCATCGCGAAAATGCCTCCACGAAGAGAACGTGGCGGAAGAGCTGGTGCTGTGACACCTGAGGTTAGAGAGCTGCAGAGACAAGTGCGAGCATTGCAAGAAGAGATTCGCAAAGGAATGAATCTTAATGTCAGAGATGAAAGCGAGGATGAAGCCGAAGAAGAATATCAAGAAGGAGAAGTTGAAATTGTGAACCAGGAGGAAGAAAGACTTTTTCGGGCGATTTCCAAGATTGGGAAAAGACCTAAGATTGAGGTTCCTACATTTTCTGGAAATCTTAACCCAGAAGAATTGATCGACTGGATCAATGAATGTGAAGAATATTTTGAGTATGAAGATGTTGAGGATCCTGATAGGGTCAAATTTGTAAAGGCCAGACTGAAAGGTCATGCGAAGATATGGTGGCAAGAGATTCAGTTGGAGCGAAATAGAAGGGGAAAGGAGAAAATCATGAGATGGGATCGGATGGTGGACAAATTGAAGTGACAGTTCATTCCTGTTGATTATGAGCTTGACCTACTGAAGAAAATGTAGAGTTTGAAGCAAGCAGGAAGATCTGTTCAGGAGTATACAGAGGAGTTCTATCGACTCCTCATCAGAACAGGCCATGCAGAAGCTGATAAGGAGAAAGTTGCCTGATACCTTACTGGGTTAAGGCCAAGCATTCAGGAGGAGTTGAATCTGGTTCGAATGAACAGTATTGAGGAGGCATACCAATTTGCCCTAAAAGTAGAGGAAAAGTTGAACAAGAAGTTCGAGAGCAGACAAAACGGAAGAGGTCGCGGTGGACGATCTGGTGGACGGTCATATGGTGGCCGAAATGAAGATCTGAAAAAGAAGGATGAGGCCAGTAGCAGTTAGAATCAGCATGAAAATAATTCCAATCACTTCCAGGATCAGAATAATAGAGATCAGAGAGGAAGAGGAAGAGGACAAGGATCTGGAAGAGGAGGCTTCCGTGGAACATGTTTTCACTGTGGAGAAGAAGGTCATAGGGCATTTGAATGTCCTCAGTGCCAAGGCAGAACAGATAGGAGAAATGAAGGCCAGGCCAGAGTTGCACATGTAGATGAAGATGCTAGATCATCAAATTCTGAAGATGCTGAAAGAGGAGACACATTGATTAACAGAAGAGTCCTGTTGAGTGGTGAGAATGAACCTGAACAAAGGAGGAGCCTGTTCCGCACTAGATGCAAGTGTGAGGGTAAATGTTGTGATGTGATTATTGATAGTGGAAGCACTGACAATTTGGTGTCAGAAGAGATGGTGACAAAGTTGAAGCTCAAGAGATAGAAACACCCACATCCATATCGGATTGCCTGGGTACAGGATGACCACAAGGTCATGGTCAATGAACAATGCCTAGTGAAGTTCAAGGTTGGCGGATACCAAGATGAGGTATTGTGCGATATCATATCTATGGATGCATGTCATATGTTGTTGGGTAGACCATGGCAGTTTGACAGATGTGTTGTACATGATGGTCGTGCGAATACCTATTCCCTGACAAAGGATGGAGTGCGACATAAGCTAAAACCATTGAAGGAGACTGAAGAAAAGGTATGTGGTACTGCAAGGATAACTTTTGTTGATGGAAGAAATTTCCTAGATGGTATGAGGCATGAGCATGTATGTTTTGCTTTAATTCCAAAAGATGGTAAAGAGGAAGTAGAAGATGTTCCTGTAGAAGTTGCAGATTTGTTGAATGAGTTTCAGGATATTGTATCTGATAACATGCCTGATGGATTACCACCAGTCAGGAAGATCAGCCATCAGATGGACTTGATCCCAGGAGTGAGTTTGCCGAACAAGGCAGCACACAGAATGACACCTGCAGAAAGTGAGGAGTTGAACAGACAAGTACATGAGTTGTTACAGAAAGGATTGATCTGTGAGAGTCTGAGTCCCTATGCTGTACTAGCGGTATTAGCACCAAAGAAGAATGGAGAATGGAGGATGTGTACAGATTCTAGGGCAATAAACAAGATCACAATCAAGTACAGGTTTCCATTGCCACGAATGGATGATATTATGGACTGTTTGAGTGGAGCTGTGTATTTTTCAAAGATAGATCTAAAAAGTGGATATCATCAGATTCGGATCAGAGAAGGAGATGAATGGAAGACTTCCTTCAAGACAAAGGAAGGATTGTATGAGTGGTTAGTCATGCCTTTTGGGCTAACCAATGCACCGAGCACTTTCATGCGGCTCATGAACGAGGTTCTGAAAGAATTTCTGGGTAAGTTTGTCATTGTTTACCTAGATGATATTTTGATCTTTAGTAAGACATTGGAGGACCATATGATGCATATTCGTATGGTATTTGAGAAGCTGAGAGAAGAGAAATTGTTGATTAATTTGAAGAAGTACAGTTTTGTGAAGAAAGAGTTAGTGTATTTGGGATTTGTAGTTTCAGCAGAAGGTCTAAAAATGGACCCAGAGAAGGTACAGGCTATCCTTGAATGGCCTACTCCAAGGAGTGCTACTGAGGTAAGATCTTTTCATGGTTTGGCTAGCTTTTACAGAAAGTTTATCCAAAATTTTAGCAGTATTTGTGGACCCTTGACTGAAACAATGAGAGGGGATAGAAAAGAATTTAAGTGGACTAATGGGGCAGAAAAGAGTTTTCAATTGTTGAAACAAAAAGTTACAGAACAACCTGTTTTAGCACTTCCAGATTTTAATAAGGTGTTTCAAGTAGATTGTGATGCTAGTGGTACTGCAATAGGAGCTGTTATGAGCCAAGAAGGTAAACCTGTTGCTTATTTCAGTGAGAAGTTAAATGATGCCAAGAGGAAATATTTTGTTTATGATCAGGAATTTTATGCTATAGTTCAGGCATTAAAGAAGTGGAGACATTATCTGCTTCCTAAGGAGTTTGTTTTGTATACTGATCATCAAGCTTTGCAATATTTGAATAGTCAAGGAAAATTGAATCAAAGGCATTTGAAATGGGTTGAGTTTTTGTAGAGTTATACATTTGTTTTGAAACACAGGAGTGGAAAGTCTAATAGGGTTGCAGATGCTCTTAGCAGAAGGCAACTATTGCTGACAGAAATGCAGATTGAAGTGGTTGGGTTCAAGGAACTCAAGAATTTGTATCCAGAGGATCCTGATTTTGGTGAAGCTTGGAAAACTTGTACAGAACCTGTTACTCTAGACAGGACGAAATGGTTGGATTTCATCATCCAGGATGATATGCTATTCAGAGGAAGTCAGTTGTGCATTCCACGAAGTTCTATGAGGGAGAATCTCATCAAGGAGAAGCATAGCAGAGGATTGGCTGGACATTTTGGTCGTGACAAAACCCTTGGTTTGGTTAGTGAGAATTATTATTGGCCACAGTTGCAGCAAGATGTGAAGAAGTTTGTACAGAGTTGCAGAGTATGTCAAATGGTGAAAGGAGTGAAGCAGAATACAGGGTTCTATCAGCCATTACCTATACCAGAGAAGCCTTGGGAGGATATCAGCATAGACTTTGTTCTTGGTTTACCGAGGACTCAGCGGGGACATGATTCAATTTTTGTGGTCGTTGACAGATTTTCAAAGATGGCACATTTCATTCCCTGCAAGAAGACTAATGATGCTGTTCATGTAGCAGAACTATTTTTCAGAGAAGTAGTGAGACTTCATGGTTTGCCAAAGACCATAGTTTCAGATCGGGACACTAAGTTTGTTGGATATTTCTGGCGTACATTGTGAAGAAGTTGAAGACAGATTTGAAGTTTAGTTCATCACATCATCCACAGACTGATGGACAGACAGAGGTGGTGAATAGGAGCTTGGGAAATTTGCTGAGATGTTTGGTTGGAGATAAGCCAACAGGATGGGATTTGATTTTACCACAGGCAGAATTTGCATACAATAATTCTATCAATAGAAGCACTGGTAAATCATCATTCCAGATTGTATATGGAAGTAGTCCAAGAAATGCATCTGAATTGAGAAAGATAGATAAAGGAGAAATAAGTAGTGCTGAAGCTGAAGATTTTGCAGAACATTTGAAGAACATCCATGAGGAGGTGAGGAAGCATATTGCCAAGATGAATGCACAGTATAAGGCTAAGGCAGATGAGAAAAGGAGGTATAAGAAATTTCAGGTTGGTGATGAAGTCATGGTTCATTTGCGGAAGGAGCGGTTTCCAGTTGGTACATATAACAAGCTGAAAATGAAGAAGTTTGGACCATGCAGGATATTGAAGAAACATGATTCAGGAAACGCATATGAGGTAGAATTGCCTACTGAGCTAAATATTTCACCAGTGTTTAACATTTCAGATCTGACAGAGTATCATGAAGGAGGTGTTGAAGATGAGATCACAGCAGCACAGTGGAGTATTCCAGCAACTAGTTCAGACACTAAGGAGATTGAAGATATACTGGATAGTTGTGTTGGTAGAAGCACAAGGAACATGACATATGAAGAATATCTGGTCAAGTGGAAAGGATGACCTGTTGAAGATTCATCATGGCTAACAAAGGAGGAGGTTAACCGTCTTGGTTTTCCTCTACACACCTGAGTCGTGACAGGGTCACTTCTCAAATTACCCCGGGTGTCTGATGCAGGAGCATCCTAGGTGTAAGAGCAATCTTGCATCACCCAAAAATATTTATGTTTTTATATTCAATAAGGGTTATTTTGTGCAGAGCTGCTATTTATGGAAAGTTACTATTTTTGGTAATTTTTGTATGTGCTCAGAATGATATGATTTCTTTCTTGGAGGTTCATTTTGGTCATATAAGTCTACCAGTAAAGTTTCATTGCCAGATCAAGTGTATATTGGAAGATATTGAAGATTTTCGATATTGGCAGCAGGGTACAGAAACTTTGAACTCAGTTTTGAAGGCTTTAGAGGCCCCAGATGAGGTCGAAAATTTGGGTGACGGGCGCTTGCGCAGGTCAAGCCTGTAGAGCGCTTCGTGGCATTTCCGAAATGGGGTTATAATAGCCGAGCGGGTCAACTGGTGATGACTTATGGTCTTCGGAAGTTGGGCCACCTGAAATGGCGAAAAATAATTTTCTTCAAAATTTCTGTTCGGGTTTCAAAAGTTATCTTGAGCCAACTATGATGTAATAATATGTAAAATAAAATAATTCTAAGTTGGTCGGCCTTATTGGCTAAAATTCTGGAACCTTCCCAGGCGGTGGAAAATTGTCTATATAAGGAAGGTTGTATTATTGTCTTAGGCAGTTTAGAATAGTTCTGGGTAGTAGATCTAGGTATTGATTTGAGGCTTTGTCCTACAGAATATTGTAAGGAATGCCCATGTGGCTTTGCATATTGTAATTCTGAAAGTTTGTAATTCCACATTTGTGGAGATAATAAAAAGCCAATTTTCTGTTCTTGCATATGATTGTTGTTGTTTCTCTAATTCTGTTATGTGTTTGTGGTATTAAGGGGAGCACCCTTCATCAGATGTAGTTGATACACCAAAACCATCTGATGAACTACACCACTACCCATATATCTGAAATATCTGATGAAAACTTTGTAGCCTTAGAAATCATCAAGAACCAATAGAATATTTCATGTACCACTGAACATTGAAAGCACACAAGTACACCAAAACATATAAACCATGAATAGAACATTGTACACTTTCCTTGAAGCATCAAAGGAAACCAAAGTGTTCACACTTAACCTTCCCTATGCACAACTAAAATTTCTCATTATGATACTGACAACCAACATGATATATCCAAAACTACCACCAACCAACCGATATCACTAGAGTGTCAGTGTGGAGGTTTTGACATCAATGAAAATCAATGCCAGCAATAATTTAATTAGTCTAACACTCTATGCAAAATACTAATCCATAAAGAAGGCCACTTAGGCATATTTTACAATGTGCAGAATGAAAATTTTAAGGATTTGACTTAGTAAAAATATCAAATGATTCCTAGAGCTTTGAAAGTGGATAGAGGGGTTAATTTACATTTTGTAAATAGAGAGGAATAATCCTTTTACCATGAAAATCAATTGATCAATAAATATTAAGCTCTAAATTGGGTAATTCAAACATGTGCAACAAAATGCATTTACATAAAACTTTTTTTCAAACCTTCAACTTCTCATTTTGAAAACACATCAAATTTGATCTTAGGAGGCTAAAAATGAATGATCGCACTTATGCGTGACATATAAGAATGGTCACAAAGTGGCTATTCATGACATTGAATAGTCTCTGAGTTATTACCCTTCAAAGTAGGACACTCAAAAAATCTTTTGCAAGAGTCTACCTAGGTGCCATAGTCAAATCTTCATCATAAGAACTCTAAATTTCTTTAAATTTTTAAGGTGCTAACTTTTTCAAGGTGTTGAATGAAGAATTATTTAGTTAATCTGTAAAGAATCCCTTTAGACCTTTGTATGCACCCAAAAATGGTCGCCCAGACTTTGGGCCCCATTTATTCAATTTATTAATCCTGAATCAGTTTTATCAATAATCAATATTTTCAACAATATCAATTTCCTTGATCAAATCCTAATTTCATCATTTTCGATTATTTGCCCTGGGCTAACCATTTTATCCTAAGTCTTTATTTACTTAAAAGGAATATTTCCTCCCTTTTTAATTAAATAAAAAGCCCCACCTTTTCTTCTTATCCTAAGTTGCACAAATAAAGTATTATTCATATTTTATAAAAAGGAGAAAAGCACTTTTTGTCTCATATGGACATAAAGTCAACTCCGATTTTCCTATTGGAGGATACTTGTGCACATGGATTGCTCCTCTTTCAAGCTCCACCGCTGATTAAGACTTTTGCCTCTTAATCTCCATGGCCCATTCCTTTGCATTTCTTATAAAAGGAGAGCTCTCTCCTTCATTTGCATATCCATCTCTTTCATGCTATTGTTATGCTGCAGGTTTTCTAGGTGCATTTGGAGCTTTTGGAGATCATTGCTACATCAAGCTTTTCTTGGGTTTCCTCATGGCTTCATAGTTTAGACTTCATTTCTTGCATTATCATAGCATCCATAGCTTCATTTCATAGCTTAGTTTCTTTTATGCAATAGATAGCTTCACATAGCTTAATTAGGAAGGTTGTAATCCTTTGTATTTCCTTTCAATAGCTTAATTTGTACTTTCATTTCCATAGAATAGTTTGCATTCTCATTCTTAGATTTGCATTGCATTGCATACTTTGATTTCATTGAAGATATTAGCACTCTTGCCCTTGTCTTCATTGTGAATCTCTCATTATATGGTTGACTAGCAAGGTCACTAGTTTCATAGCTCTAGCTGAGAGCAAATCTATCAAGTTCCTTGCAACTCCATGCATAGAGAGCTATGAGCCGCTTTGTGAGGCCTCATTCTTGAGCAACCTTGCATGTAATGGTTCATAGAAGTGCACCATTTTAGTGTGTACAACCTTAATAAAAATTTTGAGCTAATCTAATTAAAGAGTCATTCGACCTTAATAAATTTGTGAGAACATTTATGCTTTGATCAATATCTTTGAATACAAGGGTTATTATCTCAAATATTGTAATAAGAACTACCATGTAGGTATAAAAAAACCTAAAGTGTAGGGGAGAAAAAAGTTGTCTCTTGTTCAATAGGCACAAATTTGAAGTCTCACAGACTAAAGATAGTTGTTTTATAGAAATAATTAGGCAATTAGGAAACACCAACAAGATTGTCCCAAACTTCGTACAATTTAGTTTATATCAACTAAAATTATAATTAATTAAAGTGGTTTCTTTCATTATTGTATATCCAATTTTTTTTTATACAAGAGACGCAATCGTAAGGCACTTGACCCTTAAAGATCATTTCCCTTATCAAATCAAATAATATATGATAATTTAAAAAACTAACAACAAACAAGGGTTGTTTCAAATTGTTAACATCTTGGAGAAATAAAAAGCAGAATGTGAAATTATGAACCTTTTAAAATTGTGTGAATTAGTTAAGGAAATTGCAAAAAATAAATGTAGTAGACCAATTGGTCAGTCAATAAAAATCATGTTTTCTTTGTGAGTTGTATTTTTCTAAGAATGACAATATATTCTATAAGTTGTTCCCCATGTAAAAATTAATAGGTTTACATTCTAAATCAAGGAATGATAAGACAATAAAAAAAAAAACACTAATATATAAGGGTGCCAATTTAAAAACATAAGAAGAATTTATAAATGCCATCGAATAATACCCTAAATAATTATGATAAACAATATAAGTATTTATGATTAGTTCATATATTTTTAAATTACACTAACAAATGTGTGTACATAACCCCAAAATGCAAACTCTTCAAATATTGCAGCCACATGCATTTACATACCCAAAAATAAATGGCATGTAGAGGCATTAAGAAAATCTTACAATTAACTATCAAAATTAGATAAAAATTTAAGCAACAAAATAAACTACTCCATATCATAATGGCGATTCAATTTGGTGATAATCAATTGTTGTAAATATTATCATTGGTCCATCGAAGTAGAGATTAAATTTGAAGAAATAGGTTGGTTGGTGAGATCAGGGAAGAATTAAAATAAATGAAAAAGATAAATAAGAGATTTCTATTATGTGATTCTTCCATAGCTGAGATGATATATTCTATTATATCAAATGGTGTAGTCTAAGCAGGTTGACATACATCACATACATCAACAATCATATTACATGGGAACTTGAAGTTACAAACAAATAATATGAAGTGATGTCAAAGGGCCATTGAAATAGTGAGAATTTGCTTGTCATGATAGAGAGGTGGGTGTCAGAAGAAAACTATCAAATAATAAATTTAAGATTTGTAAAGGCAATCAAACCTCCTCACATATCACAATAACTTTGATGGTTGATATATTAATGCTATTATCTTTGGTATACATGCATTATGTCGCTTGATATTAAATTAAAGAAGTAGCAATTATTTAAGAGGACATTGAGTATACAAAACAAAGAGGTTGAAATCAATAGTAAGATTATTATCCTAGATGTAGCACTAATAATTACTACGACAAAACTATATGAGACAATATAAAAATTTTTTTTAAAAAAAAAGATGACAAAAATTCTAAGGCGGCAATGAAGAAAAATATTTTAAGGTAGTGCTTAAAACTAAATATTTCATCTCGTTTGTTAGATTCGTCTCCAATCATAAAGAGGTGTGATAGAATATATGAAGGCATGGAAACTTGAAGTTGGAAGGAGTGGAAATATGTAATGAAATATTATCTGATTTTCATAGAATATTTTTAGAACAAATCTAGTGTAGAAAAGTTAAAATATATCAAATAAATATATGAAGAAATACAATATTATTTGAAGAGAAATATATGTGACAAATAAAAGTATATTTCATACTTACATATAGAGATCTACAAATGATAAGATAAAAAGATCATCAAAGAAGTTGTAGACAGATTTGTGACAAGGATCTGTTGTAGATTTGTTTAAGAAGAATCTATGGCAAAATTGTAAGAAGACTTTATGGAAAAATTGTAAGAATGGTAAATGAAAACTTGAAATGGAATGAAGTATGAAAAATTAAAAAGAAAAATCAATTGAACACTTAAAGAAAGGAAGTAAGGAGTAAACATAGATAAAGATCAATCAAATGATAAAGCATTTATGAGTGAGTATAAAAGATGTATTGGTGAAAGAAATTATTAATGTATAATTATACATGTTATGATTAATGAGAAATCATGGAATGAATTAATGGAAGAAGATAAAGATATACATCATTCATTGAAGAAACAACATATTTAAGGTAGAACTTCGTTGTGGAAGTCGGTGCTACCCAAAGAAGAGATTGGTGTATCTCACTAAGTTGGTGTCTATTAGGTTGGTGCCTACAAATTGAATAAGTTGGTCTCTTAGTCAAAATTAGTGTCTCTTTACGTTGGTGTCCATGAAGTTTGTAAAGTAAATCTCATGTTTCTTTGTGTTGTATGATTTTTGCATCTTATTTTGTTGTTATTGGGCAATTTATATGCTTATGGTATTTAGTTTAAAAATGTAAAGATTGTTGTTATATTGATTCATGTAGTGCCTCTCTTGTTTTCTTATTCCATGCACTGGTATCGAATGATTGTTGGCAAGGAGGAATGTTTGGATTGTATTATTAGGATATTTTAGGTTATATTGATCTTAATGTGACTTCATTTTGATTCATTCAAAATTTTATGACTATATTATGATGATGTGATTACATTGTGATGTATTGATGTTGTTTTGATGATTTGTTGAGATATTATTGTTGATCGTGCTTTATTACTATCTAGTTTGGGGATTTGGTTTATGCTCATTATTTTTGTAAAATGTTAATTAAATGCATAAACTAAATGTGATTAATATCATGATGTTTTGACTGATGATGAGATATGAAAAGGACAATGTTGTAACATTTGAGCACATAAGAATGATTAAGTTATTGAAATGCCCCTTCATTAATTTCATTTATTTGATTATTGTTGGTGTAATTAAATATCCACTAATTATATTTTACTTAAGCTTACTTAGGATAATGCATTGCATAATAGTTTGTCATTGAGACACCTAAGAGTTTGCTCCTATATTAAATACATGGTGTAGGAGAATTTCACTTTAGGTGGTGATAGTTGTTATAACATCCACTTTATGTGTGATATCCACCTTTAGTGCACATATCACATTATCATCCTCATCATATGACACATACTTCATTACATAGGGGAGGATGATCCACCTTTGGTGGACATGTGATTACACCTTGCATAAGTGATAGATTATCTTATCCTTATCATTATCTCTTATCATCTTTCTTTTATAAGGAGGCCTATTATGTACATTTAAACCAATCAATGATGTCCATGTTCATTATCAATAATATCATTATTTCATCTTAATGCAATTGTCTTTGAAATCTCTTGTGGAAGTTATCTTGGTCTTTCATTTGATCATGGGGGTGTTGTAGAGTCACCTAAAACTTTAACATGATATCAAATCTCTCAAGGTGTGAAGACCTCTTATCAAGTGCAGTCTTGGCTTGATTCAATTATAGTTGCATAATTTGAACATTTGGGCATCACCGTTGGGTCTGGGAGGTTATTCTGACAAATTTTGACTACCAGTACACCTATATTTAGGTAAAGTTATTTCTTTGTCAAAAAAAATTTAGTCGGAGGACCATTTGGCCCCTCTCCGATTTGTGTATCACACAATTTATTTTCTATCATTATTTTATTTCTGCAATTATTTTTTCAGATCTGGACAAGTTATATTGTTTGGACAAAATGGATCTGTAATTAAAGGGACTAAGAAGGTTTTGTTACAAAATTGTTTGAGCAATTATTTTCAGATCTAGGAAAAATTATCATTTGGGAAAAATTATATATATATTCTCTGTGGTTGATTAATTCTGGCCTTTTAAAGGACAAAGAAGAATTTATTACAGATCTTAGCTCATTGCTATTTGTCAGATCTTAGTTATTGTTGGACGCGGCTAAGCTCCATTCAAAATGTACTTTTGACCAAATTTCAAAAAATAGAAAACACAACAGATTTTCGCAAAATTTTCAGCATCTGTTCTTCATGATCTGCATATTTTGTGATCGAAAAGCACAAAAAAAATTGCGAAAAAAATCACTATATATTTTTACAAATCTGAAAAAAAAAGTTTTAACTTTTTTCCTATTTGAGTACATTTTAGATGTTCTTGCACATTTAACACTCCTACAGGCCCACCAGTATCATAGTTTTTGCAGATCGGCTCTGCTATGCACGACCATGATTTGTGATCGAGCATTCATTATTGAATCCACAGAGTGGTCTGTAGTGAAGATTATTGGACCTACATATAGTTGCCTTGAATCGGTTCATTACTTTCTAGATCGGCCATTTGTTCATTAACATGTATACCATATCAGCACATTCCTTTTCTGTACTCCATATTTGCCTGGTCTCTATGCTAGATGGAGAAGTCTGTGATGTTATTCAGGCCCGCATCTTCATTGTGAACAACATAATTGTTGAACGAAAAAGATCACATATCATTTTATCGGGATCTTGCTCGAGTCTGATATTTTGATCGAGCCTTGTTGTCAACTTCATATATGTCGTGTGTTGCTCTATGTTACTTGCAGTACCTCATATTTGCCAGCACTTGGTCCACCGTGATCAGTTTGGATATAGGCTAAGCAACATCTTACCTCAAATCGGGCTTTCTTAAACTGCACAATCCATGAGGGATAAAAAGGTTTGTGTGGTGTCATTAGTCTCTATATGCCTCAAGAGGGGTTTTTCCCTTTTGCTCATAACTTGGGCAAACTATGGTAAAATTCCGCACAAACAAGATATCGATGGAAAGCTCTTTTCTCATCAAATTCTGATTGATGCAAGTATAATTCAGTAATTTTTTTTCTATTTGGTGCTGATTTTTTTCACTTGAAAATAAATCTTGGTTTGCACAGTAATCATTTGTTAATCTCATTGATGTAATCATGGTTATTTTAATCACTTTGGAGAAAGGGAACTATAGGTAATGGAGTGAATTCATTCTCACTTATCTTAGTGAGCATCATCTAATGGGAAATACTTATAATCTGTTTCCCTATTTGTATAATTAGATTTCTAGTGAAGGGGATCATTTTAATTGAAGAATATTTCGAGTTTTAGTTTTTGATGCTATGTTTGAAAATGTTGATGACGAATTTTGTGAGACAATTTGTCACTTTGAGGATCCTCTTGCTTGTTGGAATTATATTCGAGAGTTATATGAAGACCATGATGCTTCACCATCTCTTGATGCTCCTCTTTCCAATGCGCCTCTCCATTCTTCAGATAAGATAAACCATGGTTGTAATCCTTTGGAGGAGATTGTTGATGCTTCAAAGGTTCATAATTCTTAAGTTGAGATCACTCATTCATCTTTTGTTGATGATTCCAATGAGTCATTGTAAGAGCTATGTATTTGTCTTCTTGATTGGGATTCTTACTTGCCATATATTGGTTCATTGTTTGTGGAGTCTCATATTTCAGATTTGGGAGACATACTTGAAGGGGTTTCTCTTCTCTTTAATGACAGTTTCATCATAGTTGGAGTTGGAGATACTTCTCCACCTTCTTTGGAGATTGGCATTCTTGATTCTTCTCCTTCACTTGGTTTGTCATATTTCATTTTTTATTTTGATGATGTGATAGATTCCATGAGCTTGGAGATACCTATTCGGTCTTTAGAGATACATGATATTTGGAGACCTTCTTCCTCCTTTCCTTTGGATATGGATTGGTTTGAGGCATCTACATCATACTTTATTTGGATTCCACTTCCTAGTTCTTATCGAGAATGAGAAGCATTTCTCCATTTTTACTTGGTATATCTTCTTCCCAAGAGGAGAAATGTTGTTTGTAGGCATTGGACTATATTTTATCTTCAAGCACTCACCATTTTTATAGGAGCTTCATTATTATAGGGGGGATATCATATCTCCTTATTTCTTTCCTATGGGAGGATCATTGCTTGCATATACACGAAGTATGTCATCCTTGGAGGATTTTGAGTACTTCATCCATCCATGCTTCTTGTGTGTTTTCATCTCTCTTTTTGGAGAAGACTTATTCCCATGAGATTTTCTCTCTTTCTTCGCTTTATGAGTGACGCAATCAAAGATGGTGGATCCAATGAAGGATAGTCCAACCTTGTAGCCAACTAACAACACAGCGGAATTACACAACACAATAATTGTTTCAGCTGAATTTTCATTAACATGTCCGGCTATAAGGCCTTTCGGGTTAGAGCCAATTACAATCAGAAATAATTCTGCAAGATCAACAAATATCCAAGTCCAACTCTAGCTAGTTCAATTCTGAAAACAATCAGCAACTGATGGAAACCCTAACACAGATTTGAACTTGAGCTCGCAAGCCTCCAAGCAATCTACTTGTCTCCAAGCATGCAAACCACTAGCTCTGCTATTACAAACTATCAAAAATCAATCTGATCTTCAAGATCTAGTAGGATCTAGATCTAGTCTTCCTACTCTACCAATCTGCCCCCTAAACAACTACCCAAACACTCTTTAAATACTAATCTTCAGCCACAAGTCGGCTGGATGACACAATTCACTCCTACAAACAAATATTAAATGCAACAACAGTCGGCTCTCAAATAGCCTTACAAATATTTAATTCTCCATGTCGGCCTCTAGATCTACATAGGAGAATACAACAAATGATACCAACATTAAATGCACCAAGTCAGCCAACCAAATCACCAAGAACTCCAGCCGGTAAACCAGAACTACCGAGCACCAGTGAAACAACTAAGCACCAGGACAAGCAACACCGAGCAACACAGGCATTACCAAGTTCCTTCAGTGATTGAGCTCCCTTCAATAATCGAGACCGACGGTCAAAGCTGTAACCGAGTTCCACAGAACCAAAATAACACACATCCATGCAGATTCACCAAGTACCCTAGAATGTCCTTGCATCAGACACCTCAGGTTCAAAAAGATATTCTCATATGCTGGAAGAACATCTTTCGGGATTCAACACATAGACCTCAAACTGGTAATTCACATACAAGTCCTCCAACTTTTCACTTTGCATATTCTTCCACTTCAGTTTTCTCTGTCTCTTCAAGTCTTTCCTTGATAACACATGGGCTTGTTCTTCACATTGATCATCCATACCTTCAGGATATGCCAACTCAACTCAACTACCGATACTCAGACTTCTCCTACCGAGTGTTGTATCCATCAAAGGCATCAAGGAAAACTTCCTGTCATCCTTCTCAATAGTAAATACATTCTTAAAAAAATCATACATAGCTCTGCAATCATATTGCCAAGGTCTATTGAGCAATACATCACAACTATTCATCTCCACAATATCACATAACACAAGATCCTTATACTAGCCAATCTGAACATCAACAAAGAATTGTTCTCTCACTTCCAAAGCATGATCATCTTGCAACCAGCCAATAAAGATAAGGATGTTTCATTCTCTTCAAACCAAGTTTCTGAATCATGCCCTCAACAACAAGGTTATCAGTACTGTCACTGTCAACAATTACATCACAAAATTTACCTGCAAACTTGCACCGAGTCCTGAACAAGTTACTCCTCTGACAAGGTTCCTCCTTTGTACTTGTATGCACCCTAAAATGGTCGCCTAGACTTTGGGCCCCATTTATTCAATTTATCAATCCTGAATCATTTTATCAATAATCAATATTTTCAACATTATCAATTTCTTGATCAAATCATAATTTCGATCATATATTGGATTTTTATCTTATGGGCTAACCATTTATCGTAAGTTTTTATTTACCTAAAAGGAATATTTCCTCCCCTTTTAATTAAATAAAAAGCCCCCACTTTCCTCTTATCCTAAGTTGCACAAATAAAACATTATTCATATTTTATAAAAAAAAGAAAACATTTTTTGTCTCACATGAGGCTCAAAAGTCAACACTTCACTCTCATTGGAGGATACTTGTGCACATGGATTGCTCCTCTTTTAAGCTCCACCGCTGATTAAGACTTTTTGCCTCTTAATCTCAATGGTCCATTTCACCTTATTTCTTATAAAAGGAGAGCTCTCTCCTTCATTTGCATATCCACTTGTTTTATGCTAATGTTATGCTGCAGGTTTTAGGTGCATTTGGAGTTTGAAGACATTGAAGACTTGCTTCATTGCATCATCTAGTTCATATTTGCTTTCATAGTTGCATGATAATGGCATTCTTAGTGTAGATTTCCTTTTATGCAATAGAATGAGCTCACATAGTCTAAATAGGAAGGCTTGGTAATACTTGTTCTTTCCTTTCATAGCATAGTTTGTACTTTCATTTCATAGTTTAGATTGCATCATCATATAGCTTGCATTGCATTGCATATTTGATTCTTGAGGATATTGGCACTCTTGCCCTTGTCTTCACTTGAATCTCTCATTGTATGTTGACTAGCAAGGTCACAAGCTTGTAGCTCTAGCTGAGAGCAAATACACCATAGTCCCTTGCAACTTCATGCATAGAGAGCTATGAGCCGCTTTGTGAGGCCTCATTCTTGAGCAACCTTGCATGTAATGGTTCATAGAAGTGCACCATTTTAGTGTGTACATTTCTGGCGCCCACCGTGGGGCAGAGTAGATAGGCTTTGTCTTTTATTTTTTTGCGTTTTCGTCATTTTTCGGATTATTTTTTAGAAATTTTGCAGTTTCTATTTTCTGTCTCAGAGTATCACGCGATACTTCTCAGAAATATCACGCGATATACCTTTGTATAGCGGTGCGACACTTTGCGCGAAAGAAGAATCGCCCGCCAGTACTGAGAAATATCGCCTGTTATCGGGTGAAGTATCGCCCGCCCATAGTGAGAAGTATCGCCCAGACCGAGGTATATTGCGCGACTATAGGAAATTGTGTCGCGCGATACTGGTGAAGTCTGAGAAATATCGCCTGGTCTGACAGAGACTTTCATTTCCAGTTTTCTCATCTGAACTTGATCATTTCAGTTTGTTGTTTTGTTTTGCTGTGTTTAGATAGGTCTAACTTGCATCTTTTAGCTTAAATCTATCAGTTTATTGCATATTTACATTTGGATTTGGATTTTGCTAACCTTGTGGGTCTAACAAGTTGTGTTTGTAGGTGCTCATCATTGCTTGAAAATTGCTAAAAATACATGTCAAAGAGGGCTACTAACAGTTTTTGCAGGGCTGCCCAAGCATTAAAAAAAAAAAAAAAAAGTTTCTTGCTTGTTTATTTGCTTTCTTTTCAAGTGTGGCATTCACTAATTGTAGTAAGAATCTTAATACCTTGTGAAAGGGATCTTGAGGTGGTAGGAGAAGTATGCTCTTCACCTTTAGGTGAACCAGAAAATCTTGACCCATCTTAAAGTTTTGGAAGCAAGGGAGTAATTGAACCTCTTTGCTTGGTGTGTTTGGGAGAGATTCTTGAGATAGGGGAGTATGCTCTTCACCCTTGTGGTGAACCAAAAACCTTGAACCTCAAGAGTTGATCTATTCTTTGTTTAGTTTAGGATCTTTTAGCGGGCCTGCTCTTGAGCAATCAAGAGGAACGACTCAAGTGGGGACAACCTTGTCATCATTTTTCTTGGTGGCAAGTGATTCCAACTCACTATAACCTCAAGGCTATCAAGGACACCAAAAACCTTGGTAGACATAACACTTGTCTTCGTTTGATGTGAGTAGCTCATGGGATTGCGACCATGAGGAAAACATTAAACAAGAATGCTTAAGGTACTCTTGAGGCCGCAAGGTCCTAGTCCTTTATGAGGAGCAAGAGGGGTGTTGTGAACGGAAATCTTTATTAAGAACCATTAGATAGAAGCCACCTTATTTTAGCCGCTTATCTTCTTAGTGCAAGGATTGATCCAAGTGGTTTACCCGGATCACCTTAAGATACTCACCATATGTGTCCCTTTGGTTATGTCATTTGACATTTCCATGACAAAGCCAACATCTCTTGTGGGTAACCACTTGGTGTGAGGCGAGGGGGCATCAAGTTGTGGGCTAAGTTGGTAAGTATTGAGCCTTGACTTTTTAGGATAGATTTGTTTGAATTGTCTTCGGTTGTGTGATACCAGTGCAAATATTCTTACATACAAACAATCGGTAGCATTCATAGGGTGCTTTTTCAATTCTGATATCACAAGTGTTTATCTTGGCAAGGTTGTTTTTGCCCTTGTTTCAAGTGTTTGAGACCATGTTTTGATCCCTTACTGTTTGCAAACCTGCCAAAATTCTGTTGACATTGTGACTGAAATCGAAAACATCAATCCTCAGACTGTAAATTTTGACCAAACAGACCCAAAAATGCAAATTTTACACAATTCTGGTCGCGAGTTAAACAATTCTGCAACAGTATCGCACACTGTAAAGCAAAGTATCACGCGATACTTCGCGCTTGCTAGAAATATCACCTACTTTGAAGAGAAATATCATGCGATAGTTCACCCCTGACGGACTATCGCCCGACCTACCTGGAGTATATCGCCCGCTAGTGTTGAGGTATATCGCCTGGCTTCGGGTGAAGTATCGCGCGGTTATAGGTTTATCACCCCAGTAGCCTAGAGTATATCGCCTGGTTTATTTCTGCCGTGCTTACACTTTGGTCAATTTCAGTTGCTGTCAATCAGGCTAGGTCTTAGAGTAGGCTTCTCACCCTGACGTTTGAGGCCTGTCTTGACTCTAAATTTTTGGTTTTAGTCCTCCAGGATAGCATCATTTGATTTACGAAATCACTTTGAAATAATTGCCAAGTTAGAAGGTCATTCTTGGTGCCAAGGTTCACCTCTAAGATTGTTAGCTACATTCTTGGAAAATTTTAGTACTCTTATTGTCCAAATAGCTTTCTCAATTTCAATTATCTTTTGGCCTAGTCCAACCTCCTGATTCAAAAGTGCAAGGGTAGTCACCCTTTGATTTGAAGCACCTTTTTGACAGTGTTGGTAAAGCCCTTTTTTTTTTCATTTCTTTTTTTTGGACAATAGAGGACTTTGATTATCCTAGTTTGGCATTGACACTTTGAGAGGTCACCATTTCATTGAGAGTATCTTTCTTTCATGTCAGTTATGACAAGGTACCAAGTCAATCAAGGGAAGCGACCTCCTGTTGCATTTAGCCAGTTACCACCTGTCAAGACTCGTCGACAACCTAAGGGAAAAGGACCCCTTTTTTATCAATCTCCTAAGAGTGAATCTGAGGTTTGTTTTAATCCAGGAGCTAATCCTAGTGAAGTGAGCACCTCTTTCATACCACTTTCATCAAGCATGGACATGAGTTACACTTTCACCCGACAACAAAGAGAAGACATGAATCAAACTCTTGAGGATATCTTCCAACGACATAGAAGAGAGTATGGTGGTTCTTCTCATGCTAGTCCACCCGGGTCACCTCCCAACAACGTGAGGTATTTTGATGCTCACCAATGAGCTGAGAAACATCATAAGCAAGCTCACTCAGATTTAGGGTCACAACACAAAGACCAGAACAACGAATCTAGTGATCACCACATAAATGCAACTAATGCAATAAGGCATTTGAGACAAACCTCCCCACTTAAAGACACCTATTGATATGCAAATACAAGATTGAGAAGCATTGAGAGAGAGAAGCAAGCCTACTTAGATGAACAGGCTGCTAAAAAGGAAAAATTTAGACAACTAAAGGAAGAAGAACGTGCATTGTTGGATATACAGAAAAGAGTCGCCCAAGAAGAAGAAGATAAACTCTATGCACAACAACTCCAAAGCCGATTTAACGGGAGGGGAGCCAATAGTGGGACCAACTCACCCCCATCTACCCCTTCCCCTAGCCCTAGAAGAAGATCAAGGACACCCTCACGATCCCCGAGTCCTAGAGGAAGAAGGGCTTCAAGATATGACCATCATAGGAGACAGTCGTCTCATAGACATTCAAAGCAACCCTCCCAACGAGCACATCATGGCTCACAACATGGAGGAAGTTATGCTAAATTTGATCATATGGATTTCATGACTATGCAACAAGAGCCATCCTTTCAAGCGTATGTGGAGCAATATGTGGAACAAAACAAAGACCAATTGTTGGAAAGTCTTATTAACAAAGGCGCTAAAGTTCCATATAATTTTAATGTTCACCAAAAGATCAAGAAACAGAACCCTTCAACTGATGAGGTGATCTTACAAATGCAAAAGGATATAGACAGGATGAAGGCTCCCAAGAGCACGTTTCATTTGGACTCCATATGTCCTAACCCCATTGACAAAAGTGTGGTGATGGTAGAATTCCCTAAGAAAGTTGAGTTCCCAACATATGACAAATATGATGGCACTGGTGACCCTCACGACAATGTTCGACAGTTCTACATAATGAGCTTTTCCTTTCACCATGAAGACTCCTACTTGATGAGATTATTCCCAAGGAGTTTGAAAGGTCAAGCCATGGAGTGGTTCACCAACCTTTCCCCTCCAGTAAAGACATTTAAAGAACTTATCCAAAGGTTTGTTCAGCATTTTGCTTACAACCTATCAAGGTCGGTCACAATGCTTGATTTGTGCAAACTCAAGCAAAATCAAGAGGAATCTTTTATCACATTTTTACAACGATGGAGGCGATTGTGTTCAAAATACCCAAGGACAATTCCTGAAGAGGAAAGAATTGATATCATTGTGAGCAATCTAATACCAGAACTAAGATATGAAGTCAAGAAAATCCCATTTAATTCTTTTGATACTATGGTAGAGGTGGCATGTCGCATTGAGGATGTCCTGAAAGAACAAGGAATTTTGGCTAAACCAACAAATAACAACAATAGCCAAAATAACAATACTAATGGTAACAAGGACAAAAAGAACTCCTATTGGAACAAAAACAAGCAAGTGGTCAACGACGGAGTTGTTGACTCATCTCAAGTAAAAAATGAAGGAGTTCTTAACCTCTCCCATGCAGTTCAAGCTATGAAGCTGCAAACGTCTTCAACACAGCAAGACAAACCTAAGTATCAAAAGCGATCTTAAACGGAGAAAAGACAATTTACCAAATTGGGAGAATCTTATGCAGATGTTTTTAAGACATTAGTTGCTCATAATTTGGCACACCCACAGGATCCTACAAAACATCGCATACCAGATCCTTTACCTCATTGGTGGGATGCTAAGGCTTTTTGCATTTTCCATAATGGGATTGGACATGACATAGAAAATTGTTTTAAACTCAAACATCTTGTCTAAGACCTTATTGAGAAAGGACAGTTACAAGTGGATGGGTTAATCACTAATGCAGATCATAAAACCTTTAAAGAGCCCTTGCCTAAATATGAGAAAGGAGAGAATTCTAACAATAAGAATGGCAAGGCGGCTATCAACTACACCTACACGAATGCAGAGAACGTTATTAACATGCTTGAAGTTGTGGATGATAGTGTCAACATGATGAGAGGGAAAGATCCCTATGGACATAATGTGGACTCAACTCCTATGACTGATGAAAGACCCGCTGTGGTGATAAGAGGTCCTCACTCACAAAGAACACCCCAGTCCCTCAATGTTGTCACTAGGGGGCAGGCCCAAGCGCCCATTATCATTAGAGGTCCTAGCACTAGCAAGTCTAAGCAGCCCATGTCCAAAGGTGCTCCTCCCAAATCTGTCGTTGGTCCTGATTCCAATTATAATCTTATTGACCAGCTACAACGTACACCCGTGCAGATATCCATTTTTGAGCTTTTAGAATTGTCTCCTAAGCACAAGCACGTCCTTGAGGATGCTTTACGAGCAGCCAATGTCCCTAACAACTTAGATATTGATCAATTCCAGAACATGGTCAACCATTTGGCTAGCCCTCATTACCTCACCTTCTCAGAAGAAGACGACAAATCCATCAGTCACCCACATAACTTGGCCTTACACATCGAAGTCATGATTCATAAAACCCGTGTTAGGCGTGTACTGATAGATGGGGGTGCGGGGCTCAATATTTGTACCCTGAGTTTGTTGCTGGCTCTAGGATATTCTGAGAACGTCATTGACACAAGAAAAAGGATCACAATCAAAGCATATGACGAAGCAGAAAGAAGTTCTAAGGGATTGGTTGTTTTGCCTATTCACATTGGTCCAGTAGAAAAAGATATATTATTTCAAATTGTTGATGTTGGACCTCTAGCCTACAACATTTTTCTAGGTAGGCCATGGATTCACGAAATGCAAGTAGTCCCATCAACATATCACCAGTGTGTTAAGTTTCCCCATAACGGTGTAGAAATTTGCATCCCTGGAGATAGTGCTTTATCAGTTAATAACATTTCTGTGGGATCACATGTCCCTTTGAATAGGGAAGCTGACAGTCCTAGTAGTTCACTTGAACAATGCAAGCAGAAGTTCAAGACCATAGATCTTGGGATGGGAGATTATAAAATTAATTCTTTTACAAACATGCCAATCTCTCCTAGGTCTTATGGGAGACCATCACCAAATGTGAAGCCTTCGTCGTCAGCAATGACATTATTTGGGAAATTTGTTGAGTCTTCAGTCCCCATTCAGGAAGAAAAAGAGGAAGTTGCCATAAGGGACTGGATCTATCACGAGGAGAAATACAAACACAATGAGAATTTTGCTCCCTCACCTAAAGCTTATGGGAGAGGGTATACACTGGTTAAAAATATGGGGTATCCAGGATATGGTCCCCTTAGCCATAGGCTAGATGCTAAAGCTGAGCCTCTCGATCATGCTCTTTTTGGACGAAAGAATAAGTCCACGATTGGCTTAAGTTTTGAGAATAAAAAGAAGAAAGGTGTCCCTGTCCCAGCTGCGATGGACAGTGACAGTGACTCATATTATACACCTGATCTTTCCAATCAACAAGATGTGTCTGATGATTGGGTGCCCTCAACAAATCTCCTTTGGGGAGATTCCACATATTTGATACTTAACAGTCCTACTACCCCAGCTGTGACGGATAGTGACTGTACGATTGCTAGATCGACAAAGGAAAGTGTTACTGTCCTAGCTGCGACAGATAGTACCAATACTAGCACTAGAGAGGGGGAAACCCTTCCTAACCTTGAGGCTTCTACATCATGAGGCCCAAATGATGACTCAGACACAGATTCCCATGAATATGAGTGGGACTCACTTTCGGATGCAACAGTTGATCTGGACATAGATATTGTCCATGCTTATAGTACCCAACCCGATGCGGCTAATGAGCCTAGTGTAGGACCAGAGGATTGTACTCCTCAAATTGCCTTAGTGGATGACGCTTCGTTTGGTAGGATGAGTCCTAATTTGGGTATCCTAGGAGAAGACTTGACGAACTTCGATTATATGGTCACCAGAGATGACACCTTTCGTATAAACAATATTGAACCAGTCATTGACCTACCCCTTGTTCACTTTGACCTAATTGACTGGTCTCAGTGCCATCAAGAGCCTACATTCCTCACCTTTCAGAATGATTACAAAATTGCCTGCTATCTGAATGCTCTTGAACCCATGGCTTCTTCCACCAGTGAACCAACAACCAGCATGACAGAGCCTGATATTAAGTACCTCAGTCTCAAAATAAAAGAGAAAAAGAAAAATAGGTCTGATGGTGAAAACCACTTTGTGGCGGTGTCAGAACCAAAAATAGTAAAAAGAAATGACGCATCCAAGGGTGAAAACCTCTTTGAGGCACCTAAGGATGGGGTACTTAATAACTTGCCGAGTTATTTCCAGGATAGATCATCAGTATTGATTGAGCCAACAAAGCCAGTCAATTTGAACACAGAAGAAAATCCTCAGATAGTCCATCTTGCTCAGTCTTTATCAGAGAAAGAGACCAAGGCATATGTACAGTTTTTACAAAAAAAGAAAGTCAGTTTTGCATGGACCTATTCAGACATGCCAGGACTTGACACGAATCTCATAATGCATCACTTATCCATAGCTCCAGGAGTCAAGCCAGTAAAACAGAGACTCAGAAAAATGCATCCACATGTAGCTCTCCTTGTCAAAGGGGAATTAGAAAAACTTTTGAGAGCTGGATTTATTAGAGCCATCGATTATGCAGAATGGATCTCAAACATAGTACCTGTCTCCAAACATGATGGGTCCATTCGTTTCTGCATAGATTTTAGAGATTTAAACAAAGCATGCCCAAAGGATGATTTTCCACTTCCAAACATTGACATGATAGTGGACATGACGGCGGGCTATGACATATACTCTCTAATGGATGGTTTCTTGGGGTATAATCAAATCAAAATAGCTCCTAAAGACCAAGAGAAAATAGCATTCACATGTGCATGGGGAACCTATTGCTGGAACGTCATGCCATTTGGATTAAAGAATGCGGGAGCAACCTACCAACGAGCTATGACCACTATCTTTCACGATATGATGCACAAAAACATGGAAGATTATGTGGATGATACCCTGGCAAAATCAAAAAAATGGGACACACATCTCAATGATCTGGAAGTAATTCTAGATCGAATGGAACAGTTTCAACTCAGATTGAATCCAAAGAAGTGCGCATTTGGCGTCACCTCAGGCAAACTTTTAGGATTCATAATATCAGCAAAGGGTATCGAGGTTGACCCCAAAAAGGTCCAAGCAATTCTAGATATGCCACCTCCTCGAAATATCAGCCAAATGAGAAGTCTTCAGGGACGTCTTCAATCAATTAGGAGGTTTATTTCTCAACTTGCAGATAGGGCACAAACCTTTAACAAGACATTGCATAAGGGTGCTTCTTGTGTTTGGAACGAGGATTGTCAAAAGAGCC
Source organism: Chamaecyparis obtusa (assembly GCA_027943335.1). Classification (NCBI taxonomy): domain Eukaryota; kingdom Viridiplantae; phylum Streptophyta; class Pinopsida; order Cupressales; family Cupressaceae; genus Chamaecyparis; species Chamaecyparis obtusa. The sequence continues at coordinate 50,882 of BSBK01007870.1, forward strand.
TAGATCAGATCAAACAATACTTGGCTAATCCTCCGATCCTAATGCCTCCTATTCCAGGGAAACCATTGATCCTATATATTTCAGCTATAGACACTTCCCTGGGGGCATTATTGGCTCAATCAGATGATACTGGGAAAGAACGGGCCATATACTATATCAGCCATACTCTAGTCTCCTACGAGATCAATTACAATAATATTGAGAAGTCTTGTCTGGCAGTGGTGTTTGCTTCTCAAAAGTTGCGCCACTACATGCTTGCTCACACCATACATTTGGTTGCCAAAATTGATCCTCTTAAATACTTGCTTAGTAAGGCTGCCCTCACGGGTTGACTTGCTAAACGGATGATGGTCCTAACTGAATTTGACATAGAGTATGTTGAAAGGAAGGCAATAAAAGGGAAAGCTATTGCTGACCAATTAGCTGATTTCCCAATTCAGGATAGTATGCCAGTCCAAGTGGAATTCCCAGACAAACACATCTTGTATACAACTACTCGCACTTGGACAATGTTCTTTGATGGCTCCCGCATGCAAAATGGATCAGGTGCTAGAGTGTTATTTGTTTCTCCACATGGGTACAACATTCCAAAGTCTTATAAACTTTTATTTCCATGTACCAATAATATTGCAGAATATGAAGCTTTAACTAATGGCTTGAGAATGGCTATAGAATGGAACATCATAGAGTTACATGTCTTTGGGGATTCCCAGTTAATCATCAACCAAGTCAATGAAGAGTATCAAACCAAGGATGACAAATTGATACCCTACAAAAAGATGGTTGATTCTTTGAGACGCTACTTCACCTTTGTGACGTTTCAACAGATCCATAGGATAGAGAACAAAGCTGTAGATGCCATGGCCACATTAGCTTCACTTCTTCAGTTGGAGACACACGAATCTAGGTTTGAGTTCCTGGTGGAAGAGCTACACCATCCAATCTTTGACTCATCTGAAAGCCATGTCATTTGTGCCATTATCACACACGAGTCTTCCCGATATGGTGCTATCTATTCATATCTTCGTGATGGCATCATTCCCGACACCTTCAACCACTCTGAATGTTAAAACCTCATCCGTAAAGCCTCTCGCCACACCCTCATCTCTGGTGATTTATATAGGAGGGGTTTAGATGGGATGCTCCTTAGGTGCTTGGAAAAGGAGGAATCCAACCAAGCGTTAGCTGACATCCACGAGGGCATTTGTGGTGGACATTCTAATGGTCTTGCCATGGCCCGAAGGTTGCTTAGGGTGGGATATTATTGGCCCACAATGCAGATTGACGCAGTCACCTTTGCTAAGTCATGTGAAAAATGTCAGAAACACAGAAACCTAATTCATGCTCTAGGTAGGGAGCTGATCCCTTCTATTTCTCATTGGCCATTTCAGCGCTGGGCCTTTGATCTGGTTGGGCAGATTCATCCCAACTCATCAGGTGGACACAAGTTCATTATTACTGCCACAGACTACTTCACAAAATGGGTGGAAGCTGTGCCACTTTCTGTTGCTTCAGGAAGGACCATTTCTTTGTTCATATTGAATCATATTATTTGCCGATTTGGAGTGCCTTCTGAGATCATCACTGACAATGGAGGTCAATTTAAGAATAAGGACCTAAAGCATCTATGCAAAAAGTTTAAAATCAAACAACATTGGTCCTCCATCTATTTTCCATAGGGAAACGGACAGGCAGAAGCCTCTAACAAAACCATTCTTAAGATTCTCCATAGGACAGTGCACAAGAATGGTAGGGATTGGCACTTACAAATCAATCTAGCACTATGGGCTTACAGAACAAGCATTCGCACACCTACAGGAGCCACTCCTTTTTCTCTCACCTATGGCGCTGAAACAGTATTGCCTTTAGAAGTCGAGATACCATCACTTAGAGTCTCACTCAAGGGTTTGATTACAGATGAGGATTACCGCGCCATGAGGTTACAAGAACTAGAACTTCTAGATGAGAAGCGTAAGGCTTCCTTTGATCATATGAGAGTGTATCAGAAGCGTATGTCCAAGGCATTCAACAAGAAGGTTCATCCTAGAGAATTTCAAATAGGTGATCTTGTTTTGTGAGAGAACCCTAAGAACCAATAGAACAGAGCACAAAAGGGCAAGTTTGAACCTAACTGGCTTGGACCATATGTCATCACAGCTACTTTTGGTACTGGTGCGTATTTACTGTCAAATCCTGATGGAGAACAGCTCCCTGATCCCATCAACATTGTGCACCTCAAGAAGTTCTATCCTTGATGCCCATTCTGTCTGGGGCATCCTTTGTGATCCTGAAAAAATACCAAAAAAATTGATATATGATGCTGAAAAAAATCCTAAAAAGCATAAAAAGTCCTGAAAAAATACAAAAAAAATAAAAAAACTCAAAAATTCAAAAAAATAGAAAAAAGTGCCTTGGTGAAAACCTAGCAATAGGCGCCTTGGTAGCAAAAATCTAAAAAAATAAAAAAATGAAAACAGCATCCAAGTGGTGAAAACCTGGAAACAGGCGCTACTTGAGGCCTTTGCACTCCTATTTGTCAGCATGCATCCTTGACACTTAGCCACTTCCTATCATACCTTGACCTTATTTGGCTTAGTCTGGAATTGGTCTTTGTCTTTGTCTAGGGGGCATAGCTGTTAGCATTGGTCTTTTAGGTGCGTTTGTCTCTTGGGGCATTTCACAATAGGTGTTTTTCAATACCACCCCAAATAGTGTTTTTCAACACTACCCTTGCGTCGAGTGTTTCTTAACACTTATCAGATGTCTTGCCTATAGTCTAAGTATGATGCGATAGTGCTCATGTGCAGATGCGCTACTCAGAGTCTGACTCTATAACCAACACACACACACTTAAACAATCAACTCGCTGACGATATGATGACTTTATTTTTCTTTGTGTGCTGTCTATGAGGATTTCTTTGATGAGTGATCTCTCCCTAAGAAGTTTTCGATGATGCATAGCTAGAAGACTGAGGGAATGAGAACATGTTTTTTTTCTTTATCTACTTGTGGGTATATTTTGTTGATCCTAACTGTCATGAGCATTTATGCTGGTCCTACTTGACACTATGGATTGACAATGTATTATCCTTGACTATTTTGCGAGTGCATGCTTTTAGCTATCCTGACTTTCATGTGTCTTGATACAAGCATAATATCGCTATATCAAAATTAGGTGATCTCACTGCATTAGTCATCTTGACCTATATGTCTTTGATGCCTAGGTGAGATTCCCACATCTCTATCTGATAAAGATCATACTCATATCCACATAGTTATGCTAGTGTGCATTGTATGATCTCATGATGCTACCAATAATGCTCGATGATGATAATTAGATGTCTATAAGCGTTGTGACCTTGCAAGTCAACCACTTTCATAGTAGCTTGCATTTTTAAGGTCATGATAGTCTAGTTTTGCATTTCTTGCATGTGGAGAGAGCTCTCCTTTTCATCTTACGTGGACCTATCAGTCAACTGCGCTCATCTTTTCTTCTTCTCGATCATTTCTTTCACTCCTTGTCCTTTTCATCTCGAACCTGTTCCTGTTCATCACAAGGGGTTAATCATATCATCATATCTATATCAAAACTGTCATTTTTAAGAAACATGAGTCTATATCATACACATGAGAATTAAACATACATCTATGAGAGAGAACATGCATAAGCATATACATAAACATTTTGAGCAAAATGACAAGACAATATACATAAACTGATACATCCATCACAAGTGAGGCAAATACACATGATACACCGAACATCCAGTAATCTCATACATCTATATCCAATGTCATGATATACAATACAATATGAGATCCCAAAATCTAGATCAAAAGTCTCAAGATATGTCCAAAACAACCTAAGACCTAACCCTAAGACTTGCTACCACCCTCGTGAGGAGCTCGTGGTGGTGGAGGAGGCATAGCTCTCCTATCGAGTACCGCATCTAATACCCCTGCCCGCTGAGAGTATGATGGTGCTCTCTCACCCTCTGGGATGGCCTGCAGATAGAGTCTGTGATAGTAGGCTTCTCTTGCTGACTCCCGTCGAAGCTCCAGTGCCTCTGCCTGTGCCATCGCCTCACGGCATGCTATCTCTGCTCTGAGATCAGCTATCTACTGATCTAGCTCTGCCCTCAGATCCAGTAGCTGCTGATCTCTCACAGCTATGGTAATCCGCAACTGCTGTATCTCTGCCTCCTGAGCCTGTATCTGGGCTCTCAGATCCTCTCCCCCCGCAGGCTGCTCCTGTTGTGCCTCTGCCTGCCAGTGAGCTGGTCTCGCCTCCTCCTCCGGTGTCACCGATCTCTGTCCCCGTGACTATTTCCAGCCACCTGATCTCGACCCCTCTCCTCTCTCCATCCTCCTCCCTCTCCCCCTCCTGCCATCTCCTCCATCCCCTCCCTCTCCCCCTCCGTCCCCTCTGTCTCCTCCATCTCCCGCGTCACCCCCTCCGTCTCCTCCCGGCGCTGGTACCTGTGCATCTAGTACTATAAACCGAGGGAATGGCACCCTCCGCCACTCTGCTCTGTAGGCTCCATCAGCCCCTGCATCTGCCATATCTGGGAAATACTCCCAGGGCTCGCTCCTGATACCTGTTGTCTCTGCGACAGCCTGCTGATAGTCCAACATGGGTAGCCACCCATGACCCTCCTCATCTCTGGCCCTGGCATATATAGTAGTCTTTGTCGAGACTCGCTGCTGCCTCCTGAACTACCGCCACACCCGAGTGATGCAGAATCTCTTTACTATCTTTGCATACCGACCTACCAGTGGCCAACTACACAGCATATAACTCAGCTCATCAGCTGCATCTCCTCCCCAAACCTCAACCTCCCTGTATGGCCTCCATGTGAATGAGGCTATCTCATCTAGGATCCATCTGTAGTATGTCACATCCCCACTATGGGCATGTGATATGAACCTGAGGTACCTGTAGATGTAGGGGTACCTCCTCTCCCTCGGCTGAACCCTGGGGCACACCACAGCGATGTGCTCCCATGCCCATACCTGTGCTAGGATGGCACCGCATGCCCATGTCTGACCGTCTTTATAGACGATCTCATGTAGCTCATGGTACATCTCTGCCAATATGGCAGGACCCCATGCCATTCGTCGTGGCCTGCCGACCAAGTCAACCAATAGTCGAGCCCATTCGAGCGAGAAACCTTTCTGACTGCGCTTAGTCATCTGGATCTGAGAAATGATAGATGCCACTATACATGGCACTGGGTAGTCTCTGCCGAAATCATCTATCAGCCTCTCCCAGCTGATATGCCTATCCAGAATAGTGACATCTGGAACATCTCCTGCACCAGTCGGTGCCCCTCAGTAGCATCCTGATCATAGTACACCTGTGCCAACAAATGAATCATGTCAGTTTTCATCATATGGAAATATTACATTTATGATTATATCTCAAAACATGATTATACTCACCGGCTCGCCATGGCACGGAACCCGTAGTATCCTGTAGTCATCCTCCAGTGTGATCGACACATCTCTAGTAGGCAGGTGGAAGGTGTTGTGCTCACTATGCCATCTCTCGGCAAGAGCAGTCAACAACCCATGGTCCGCTCTGATATATGGGTATCTCAACAGATACCGGAATCCCATCGCTCTGATGTCGACATTGCCCAGATCATCCAGATCTCGGACACACCGCAACCCAGTCACCTTCGGCGCTCTGATGATCAACGCTGGAAAGACCTCCTGCAAGCCAAAACCAAGCCAGATGTTAGCGCATATCATGATGGATGTCCAAAAACTCAGTATCAAACATCGCTAAAATGTAACATTGTCTAGACCCATGTCATTTTTGCTCAAAAATGCATTAAAAATCAAAATTTTATACTGGGCGATATTTTTTTTTGGAGAAGTATCGCACGATACTTCTCCTTATAGCGGGGTGATAGACCTTATACCACACGATACTTCACCCAGTATCATGCGATCTTTCACCCAGTATCGTGTGATACTGGTGCCTTAGGTCGCGCAATACTTTGGGGACCCGCGAAGTATCGCGCGATACTTCTCCCCAAAGCGCGCGATACTTCTAAAGTATCGCGCGATATTTCGCCTAGCAAAAAAATTTTGAAATTTTAAAATTTAAAAAAACGTGCTAAAAAAGCTATTAAATGCAAAAAATGACTCAAAAAGCTTGAGTTTTTCGAAAACTTACCGGGGCAGGATAGTGTGGTGGCTGGTTGTGCAACCAGGCACGCTCGAATCGATGCCTGTGGATGGGAACTCCTGCCTGCTGGGCCATTTTCTCTTTCTAAAGCTCTGAAAATTCTCAAATCGCTAAGGACAAATGATTTTTGAAAATGACATTTTGACCCTTTTTATAGCCTTTTGACTTTTTGACCTCATTTTCAAAACACCTCAGAATTGCGCAAAAATTGCACCCCTAGCTAATTTCAACATCCTAGATCCATTTTCGGACTTGAAATTGAAATTCGAGGTCATCTTGATAGTCAAAATTGCATTTCAAAATCTTCCCTTCTTCTGCGCAGTTGACTGATCTTTTTGAGGCCTAATCCTTCGATCTTTGTTGGGGCATCGTCATTTCTTCATTTCCATGTCTTCCAAACTTCTAGTCTTTCATTCATATTCATTCCATTCCCTCATTTCTCACGTTTGACTACATCTTTTCAGTCAGGCTGGGGCATGTTTCATTGCCTAATGGTTAACCTATTTGACCTTTACCTTCGATTATGATTTCATTCTGATTTGATCAAATCCTTATCAATTCGCTGTTCTCCTCTTTACCTGATTTTGATTTCGATTTCGAGGGGGCAGTACCTATGGGATTCTCATCCCCAATTGCTTGATTTTCCTGATTCAGACATCTTTTGTGAGCTGTCGCTCAAATTTAAGATTCTTATCTCTTACTTTGAATGTGATCCCGAATCAACCTCATGTTCAAAGGCCTTTGTCTATGTTTGTCCGGGTGTGATCCCGAATCGACCTCACATCTGAGTTGTCTTGTGATCCCAGATCGATCTCACATTTCAATTCTTCTTTGACTACATGTGTTCCTAGATCGATCACACATTAGTCAAAGAGGAGAAAATGTATGCACCCTAAAATGGTCACCTAGACTTTGGGCCCCATTTATTCAATTTATCAATCCTGAATCATTTTATCAATAATCAATATTTTCAACATTATCAATTTCTTGATCAAATCCTAATTTCGATCATATATTGGATTTTTATCCTATGGGCTAACCATTTATCCTAAGTTTTTATTTACCTAAAAGGAATATTTCCTCCCCTTTTAATTAAATAAAAAGCCCCCACTTTCCTCTTATCCTAAGTTGCACAAATAAAACATTATTCATATTTTATAAAAAAGGGAAAAAGCACTTTTTGTCTCACATGAGGCTCAAAAGTCAACACTTCACTCTCATTGGAGGGTACTTGTGCACATGGATTGCTCCTCTTTCAAGCTCCACCGCTGATTAAGACTTTTTGCCTCTTAATCTCAATGGTCCATTTCACCTCATTTCTTATAAAAAGAGAGCTCTCTCCTTCATTTGCATATCCACTTGTTTTATGCTAATGTTATGCTACAGGTTTTAGGTGCATTTGGAGTTTGAAGACATTGAAGACTTGCTTCATTGCATCATCTAGTTCATATTTGCTTTCATAGTTGCATGATAATGGCATTCTTAGTGTAGATTTCCTTTTATGCAATAGAATGAGCTCACATAGTCTAAATAGGAAGGCTTGGTAATACTTGTTCTTTCCTTTCATAGCATAGTTTGTACTTTCCTTTCATAGTTTAGATTACATCATCATATAGCTTGCATTGCATTGCATATTTGATTCTTGAGGATATTGGCACTCTTGCCCTTGTCTTCACTTGAATCTCTCATTGTATGGTTGACTAGCAAGGTCACAAGCTTGTAGCTCTAGCTGAGAGCAAATACACCATAGTCCCTTGCAACTCCATGCATAGAGAGCTATGAGCCGCTTTGTGAGGCCTCATTCTTGAGCAACCTTGCATGTAATGGTTCATAGAAGTGCACCATTTTAGTGTGTACAGTACTGAGCAATGTTCATCGAACTAGCAAGTTCTTAGATTCAGGTTCATTCTGAATGTTCTCATTTACCACAACAGTCTGCCGGTCACCAAACTTCTTATGTGTACAGTCAAAAGAATAGTGTCCTTCTTCACCACAATTATAACAAGTACCCTTAAAGATAACTCTACATGTCTTCTTCTTCAGTTCTGCAAGTTTTTGTTCATCTTCTGCAGTCGGTTTATCCTTCACCGAGTGATCAATCTTTTTCTTTCCTCGGGGATTACTATTTTGTCTCCTTTTCAACTTATCTTGTGCCTTCATAGCATACTGATAAGCATCTTCAATAGAATCAATCTTCAGCATACCAAGCTCATCCTGAATATTGAATCTCAAACCATTCACATACCGAGCTACTTTTTCCTTACCAAGTTCTCTGTGTCCAGACCGAATAGTAAGTTTGTAGAACTCCTTGGTATAATCTTCAACAGTTAAATCTTTTTGCTTCAGATTCTGCAACTTCTTAAACAAGTCAAGCTCATATTTGGTAGGTATGAACTTAGCTTTCAATTTAGTCACCATCAACATCCAATGATTGATCTTCATTTCACCTTCATCTTCTCTATCTCTTTGTAATTCTTTCCACCAAAGAGCAGCATGTCCTTTCAACTTAGTATGAGCCAATCTTACTCGAAGAGGATCTTCAATTTCTTCAAGCTCAAAGAAGTCATCAAGTTCACCAATCCAATCAATCAAGTCATCGGGTTTCAAAGTACCAGAGAAAGTAGAAACTTTCATTCGGTAACTAGTACTTAACCGAGCTCTAGATCTATGCAACTGACTAGTTTTGTCTTCACCATATCTATCTCTTTGGTCATCACCACTAGATCCAGCAGCTTCAAAGTCTTCAGCAACTTCCTCATAACCATCTTTAGTACCAACATTTTGAGGTACACCAGTAACAGCCCTCATGATCTCAGTGATCATGTCATTCTTCATCAACTCCATCTCAAATTTGAAATCTGATTTCACCTTCTCTGTAATCTTTGATTCCACAGCATCACAGAGATCCGCAATTGCTCTAGGATCCAATCTTCTCGGAGGCATCCTTCAAGATAAGAAAATCCTCTGTAACAAAACCCTACATTGACCACCTTTTGACAACCTCCAAGTTGTATGCAAGTCAGATCAGCTTGCCACCTTGCATGAACAATCAGGTCAAGATTCCACAAGTTCAGTGTCATGGATCTTCAACTCAGATCATACGATCTCTTAGCCAACAAGGTCAATTCACAAGAACAACCTTCCGCTCAAGAACAACCTTCACTCTGAAACTACCTAACGCAGTCAAGGATGGTGGATCCAATGGAAAGTCCAACCTTGCAGCCAACTAACAACACATCAGAATTATACAACACAACAATTATTTCAACTGAATTTTCATTAACATGCCCAGCTGTAAGGCCTTTCGGGCTAGAGCCAATTACAATCAAAAACAATTCTGCAAGATCAACAAAGATCCAAATCCAACTCTATCTAGTTCAGTTCTGAAAACAATCAGCAACTTATGGAAACCCTAAGGTAGATCTGAACTTGAGCTCACAAGCCTCCAAGAAATATCCTTGTCTCCAAGCATGCAAACCACTAGCTCTGCTATTACAAACTATCAGAAATCAATCTGATCTTCAAGATCTCGCAGGATCCAGATCTAGTCTTTCTATTCTACCGATCTGCCCCCTAAACAACTACCCAAACACTCTTTAACTACTAATCTTTAGCCACAAGTCGGCTGGATGACACAATTAACTCCTACAAACAAATATTAAATGCAACAACAGTCAGCTCTCAAATAGGCTCACAAACATTTAATTCTCCATGTCGGCCTCTAGATCTACTTAGGAGAATACAAAAAATGATACCAACATTAAATGCACCAAATCGGCCAACCAAATCACCAAGAACTCCAGTTGGTAAACCAGAACTACCAAGCACCAGGCCAAGCAACACCAAGCAACACAGGCATTACCAAGTTCCTTCAGCAACCGAGCTCCCTTCAATAACCAAGACCGTCGGTCAAAGCTGCAATCGAGTTCCACATAACCAAAACAACACACCTCCATGCAGATTCACCAAGTACCCTAGAATGCCCCTGCATCAATGAAAGATTGTATTTTTTGCATTACATTGCATATTATACATAGATACCTAACATGGCCTCGTAGTCGGGGCCCATCTTGCATTGTGAGTTTAAGTGCATTCCTCTAAGTATCAATCAAGCGGGGGTGTTGGTGTAATTAAATATTTACTAATTATACTTTACTTAACCTTACTTAGGATTATGCATTGTATAGTAGTTTTTCATTGACAAACCTAGGCATTTGAACCTATATTAAGCACATGGTGTAGGATAATTCCACTTTAGGTGGTGATAGTTGTTATCACATCCAATTTAGGTGTGAGATCCACCTTTAGTGTACATATCACATTATCATCCTCATCATATGGCACATACTCCATTGTATAGTGGAGGATGATCCACCTTTTGTGGACATGTGATTACACCTTGCATAGGTGATAGCCTATCTTCTCTTTATCTTTGTCTCTTATCGCATTTCCTTTATAAGGAGGTCTATTATGTAGATTTTAATCAATCAATGATTTCCATGTCCATTATCAATAATTTCATTTTTGCATCTTAATGCAATTGTCTTGTCAATCTCTTGTGGAATTTATCTTGGTCTTTCATTTCATCTTGGGGGTGTTGTAGAGTCACCTAAAACTCTAACAATTATTTTATATGTTCTTTGGCTACTTATTCATGATAAGGTACACTTGACGTGTGAATGTTTGAATGATGGAAAGTACTAGGAATTGACTCCATCGGGCTTTACAGGTCTTAGCATGCCTATAATATCATGGTAGTCATTAAATTGGAGATAGTCATATGGCCAATTCATGTTATCCAACCTAATTGTCGTTACCATTCTTGGTCTACAATTGCCATATTGTATATAGTACATACTTTTCTAGTTACCACGTGGTAGTTCCTAGCTACCCTAACATATTTTGTTAGACCCATAAAGTATTTGTGCATAATCAAGTTATTTGTAGTGGTCGTGGTTGTGTTATTTAAATTAAAATGTGGTTTTAAATAATTGAAGGTATTTGATTTAATGGTCTTTTAAGTTATTTTATTTTAGTCATTGTTGAATTTTGGGGGAAATGCCTTTATATTTTAAAAAGTGAGTTCTTATTACCCACTTGGTTTTTGTTAAATTAGAATTTTCTCTCCAAAACCCTCATGGAGAAAATTGATTTCTTTTAGTAGAGAAGAATTTTTATTGCTAGATTTTGTGGGTATGATTTGTGTCTAGATTGCTACCAATTGTCAAAATTCTCACTAGCTTTTATAGTGTGTGTGCAATTATTTTCTCATCTTGGTGGTTTTCTCCATTTTGAGGTAGAATTGAATTGCCTCACTTGTTTTCAATTGGATTAATTCTTGTTAGTTGTAAATGGTATGGGATGGTTGTATTGTGTTTCTCTACATATTTGATTTGATTTGAGGCTCGTTTGGGCACATCTGTATTTTGTATGTGAAATGGGGGTTTTATATACTGTTATGCTTCTTGTTTCTTCATGTGTTCACAAAATGTGGATTTTTTTGGATGAATGTGATGTTGTTTACTTGGGAATAAATGGATTTCCCATATTTGCATAATTTTATCTTTGAATTTTATGTTTGAGTCAATGGCAATGGCCTTCTGGATAGTTTTGAACCTTGAATGAAATTTTTGAAAAATTGTAATTTGATGTTTTTTTTATGGTCATTAAATGTGGAGTAATACTTTTATATGTGGATTTTTCATTTGAGATCCATTGGGATCCATACTCTCAGTATAGAGATTGATTGAGTGTGTTTGACCTTGATTGGACATTTATCATTTTAAGGTTGAATTCTTTGTGTTGATATGTTTATATGAGCTATTATATAATATTTGGTGCACCAAATCTGTGGGGATCACATAGGGATCATTTATATTGGCTTAAAGGTCAATTGATCATACTTGTGCATGATTTCCTTTGGGTTGTAAAAATATCTTTGTGTTATGGAATGTGGTGAATAGAGAAGTTGAGTAATGTCTATGTTAATAATTTTTTAAATAATTTGAGGTCTTGTAAGCCCACCATGTAATAATAGGTCTTGTCACAAGATAAGTTTTTACATTTAGCAAATGGTCTTACAGAATCATAATTTCCTTGTAAGCCTGCCCATGTAGTGATCAATCAACACTTGCACATGTACTGATCAGTCTTATGAAATTATCATTTTCTTGTGAGTCTTCCATGTAATTATAGGTCTTCTCTTGATAGAGAGCTTGTACATGTAGTGATTGGTCTTACTAAGTTGTAACTACCCTAAAAAAAATCACATGTAGTGACTGATCAATTCATGCACATGTAACAATCGATCTTATTAAAAAAAGTGTTTCCTTTATATATGTAATGATTAGTCTTATGAATTAGGGTTTCTTGTGTACCTTGGGATAGAGGCCTATCTATATTTTGTGTATGGCATGCATGCTTTCTTGGTGTTTGTATTTATGTGATTAATGTTCTTTCTCAATGAGAAAGTGTTGTATGTTTTTTGGGTAGTCATTCTTATAACCTTACCTTGGCATCTTCCCTCTACATGAATGTTGCATAATATCACATTGTATTATGATATTATTAGTATAGTTGAGGATGCATTGTGTGTGTGTGTAATCTTGCCTTTCCTTCTTGTGTTTGTGTTTTATTATTGCTTGGTCTATGTGAATATCTTTGTTATTAGGGTGGGGTGGGCCTGAGGAAACCACGTGGTCAGGTGGTTTAACAAGCCACATAGTTTATAGATTGAGGATGACTTCATAGACTTTGATTTAGGCTCCACTACACTTCTTTATTTCTCTATGATTTAGTTCCATAAATGTACTCATGTTATGTACCTTGATGGATGTTGTAATGGACATTATAATTGTGTTATTATTATGAGGTAACTTTTTGTAGATGTTATTATACTTGAGTGAATTTTCCTTAAGGATCCTATTAGTGTACCCCCACAGAAAGGGGAAGATATGTATTTAGTCGTATGTTGGATTTGGTATAGTTCTAGACTAGATTTTATTAAGTCTATGGGAAAGGATTTGTTTGTATTTTAGTGCATATGATAATAAACACCTCCATTCAGAAAAGAGAACCTCCTCCCCCACTAGGATAAGACTAATCAAGCCACTAGTTTGACAAAATTTAACGTTTAGTGTATGCATTGGGGAGTTTTAGCACTTGATCTTTTTGGTGCTAGCACCTAGATTTTAGTGTCAATGCTCTACTAGTCTTTGGATTGGTTCTTTTTTGTGTTTTGGCACCGTCTCCTATTGTTTATCACCTATGACTACATTTTAGTGCCTCTTCTTGTTTATTTTGTGAGTTAAATTAGGGATCATGGATAGTTTTTAGGTTTTTTATACTTGCATTTATGATGGTTCTTATTACTCTTGTGCAGAGGTTAATGGTTAATGAACTTGTATGATTAAAGATAGTAGGAACATTACATTTGGTGTTTAAAATGAATTTTTGGGCTAGTTGGATTTGAAGGATTGACATAGTCTCCTCTGTAGGTAGTTGTACATCTTGGACAGGCTTGGCTTAGTAGGAACCTTGTCTGACCTAGTCCAAGCTTCTGAGATAACTTGAGGAGCATGGTAATTCTATTCCGGTATTGTAGTTGAGTGAAAGGGAACCCTTGGAAGAGTGTCAAGACTTTCTCTTGTGCACAATCATGAAGCAATTGATGTGTTTTATATTATGTTTTTAATAATGTCATAATATTTTTTGCACATGTTAATGTAATTTCTCCAAAAAAATTATATTTTCTTTATCATTAGTTCTAAGGATTCCTTGGTGTTGCATTTAAAATTCATCCCACCTTAGTATAATCATGTGCTCATTATCAAAAACATCCATGTTTTCCCTCAAAGTATTTTTTTATTAAGACTTCCTTCAATAAAGGGCTCAAAGATCTTAGAATATGGTCCAAGGCATCAAATACTAATGGTTTGGATATGAAGCCAACTCTCTAATACATAATTGTGTGCTAACACCACTCAACGACCACAACACTAATTTAGACCCAAAAAAAAAGAAAAACATTGAGGTTAACCCAACGTAATCGTCACTGTGACACAAGTTTCCCCTTCAAATTTGGAGGATCATCTTTTCCACTCATAGTTATGGGATAAGGTAAAATACATGTTCTTATTTTGAATGCTAATTATTATAGTGACTTAATATCACAAAACACCAAGATATTCAATTGTCCATTAATACTATGTTATCATCTATAATTTTGTTAAATGATTTGAAGTTGATATAAATTAGCCAACAACTCTATATTGTCATTGACACCAATGATTGTCTAATTTAATATGTAAACATTTAAAGCATACATATGCAAAGAGATATGTTCTGCATGTTTATTTATAATAATAAAATATATGGATAACTGGAAGAGCCCTCATCGTGATCATCATCCACATCAATATTCTACATTTTCTCATTAAAATACCTCTAACTAGATAGAGACCACAATATGGTAAAACTATAGCTTTCATAAGCCTAAAAATTTTATTTGCCAAGAAATATTATCATTCATTTTTTAAGAGCATACTTTATAGCTTTCACTTTTCTCAAATGAATGCCTCCTCTTTAAAGATTTAGAACCTTTTAGCTCTATAGGCACCATGCTTCAAATGTTCGACTTCTAATTTAGACCTCAAATTTATTAAAATGTTATAAATATTTTTTCATTCTAGTGAAATTAAATAATTTTGAAGTCAAGAATACCAAAGGTATACGACCATGAAATTAAAAAATTAGGCATTAATTTCAAGGTGGTGAATTTTTTTCCATGGTCACCACTATCACCTTAGGTGACTACTTCCATATTATTCCAAAGGTGACTCATCCAAAACCAACTTTGACCAGTGCTAAGTTTGTAGTTTTTATTAGTGTCATCATACTTAGTTGCTTTCAAAATCCTAAAATTAGTACTAATTTTTGTATAAGAAAATACTCAATGAAGGAAGGAGAAACAATGAATTCATAATGTTAGTTTTATTCTGGAACAAATTATACTTATACATAACTCTCTAATAAATAAACTTCCCAAATAGGAAAGCCCATTCTTAATGGATTACAACGGATAAACAAAAGATTCGACCAACCCATTTAGAAGCTTTATAAAGGTTTGACTACTTCAAAAGGAATGACGAAGTCCTTGATTGTCAATCACATTCATTTCGTAAAATTACATCAAATGAATCAATTTAAAACTATTGGAGAAAATGTGGTGCTCTAGTTTAAGTGTTACTATAGATAGGCCTACAATCCATAAACCATTTGAGAAAAAAATGAATATTCCCACCATCCACACACATAGTTTTGTTGACATAATTTTAGAAAAAAAAATCCAAGAATGTGTAAGAGAATATAATCGTCAAAATTCAAGTTATAGAAGCAAGAGAGCCTATTGTTTCACCAGAAATTGACTAATTTAGGCGGCAATCAAATAGAAAATTTTGACAGAATATTAAATAAAAAGACCATCTTGTCCCAGTAACTTTGATATCACACTCAAGTATTATTCAAAAGGAGTTAGAATGATTACTACATATACAAAATGTCAAAAAGGTGCAACTTCATTTAACAAATTTCACCCCCCAAAAATTGCAGTGGAACACCTAAAATTTGCAAAATACAAAAAACTAGAAAATTCCAAAATCCTTAGGTCGAATGAGATCATCTCAATTTCTCACTGGAATTCTTGTCATCTAATTTAATATTCCAAATAAAATCACCCCACTTGCATCTTAGGACACTTCCTTTTTGATGAAAAATAGAATTTAAGGAAATAACATTCCAATATAAAAATTAGATTATTAGCTTCAAAACTCTTCTCAAGGATTTCCATTTATTTGCTAACAAATTAGAGTTTGTCCAATTGGAGTTCCTAACAACAAGGCAATAACATTCATACTAAAATATACAAGAGAGAAAGGCCTATTAAGAAAGCATTCACCTAGCCCACTACAATGAACATTAGAAGTCAAAACATACAACTTTTAGTCAACTTTCTTATCTAAATTAATGTTTAAACCAATCCTCCCTAAAGATGCATTCATTTCCTATTACCCTTTCTTTATTGCACGATATGTTTGGAGGATTTTGGGGATGCCTAGAAAATGTCCCTTTCCCATCTCCTTTCATCACCAAAAAAAGGGTATGTGGCAGGGTAGGCCAAGAGATGGTTAACCATTCCGTATAGCCCAACATCATTTGGACACAAGTTTTAAAAATATATTTAAAAATAAAAAATGGGATGTAAATATCCACAGGGATCCTCTTACCCCTTTAAACAACATCTAAATCCATAAATCAAAACAACCACAAACCAAAAAAAAACTTATTTTGATATTTGCAAACCTTTTGTTTGAGAGAAATAGTTGGAAAAGGAGAGAACAATAGTTGAATAGAAGATTAGGAAATCAGATCCTCTATATTAGAAATTAGGTCTTCATCTTAAATTTATTCTCAATTTATTTTGCATTGTTTAAAGCTTTTTTCAAATTTTTAACAAATAGGGAGGGCATCATCAGTTTATTGTTTCTTTTATTTTTACTTGTAGCTTTCTTTTAGTTTCTTAGCCAAAAAATCATGAGCAACAACGAGTATTGATAGTGAGGATATTTAAGTTCAACTATAATAAATAATATACTTAGAACTCACGAGAGTATGGTTGGCACTAGGGGTTCTTCAAGGAGTGGAAGTGTAACAGTTCCAACAAGTTGAAAACCATTTGAATGTCCTTCTGAACTCCTCAAAACCTATGTAAATGTATCATTTAACCCCAAGAAATATCCATTGAAATTTGCATCACGAGTTGATAATAATGATTAATAATATCAAAGGGGAGTAAATTATGGCATTTCCATTTGTGCAAAAACTATATGTGGATAACTATATGAGAGTTTATTGCCACTATTTGTAATATATGGTCTAGGGGAAAAATTATGTGAATAGATAACTCTAACTTGGAAGATTGAGGAAACTAGCATGAAAATGGAGGGGGGCAAGAATGAAAGAAATTCCATTTGAAAGCTCACAGCCTATTACTTGGTTTTTAAAATTTTGATCCACTGTTCATATATTCATGGTCATGTCCTCGCAGTAATTTTTACCCTTGATCTTATCTTCATTAAAACCAAGAATGTTAATGAAAGTTGGCCATTTGTGTCCACAAAAGTGT
The DNA here is from genome assembly GCA_027943335.1 of Chamaecyparis obtusa. NCBI lineage: Eukaryota > Viridiplantae > Streptophyta > Pinopsida > Cupressales > Cupressaceae > Chamaecyparis > Chamaecyparis obtusa. The sequence goes on from BSBK01007870.1 coordinate 68,260, forward strand.
TCATTTGGTTAGTCTTGATTAAATTAGCACTTAAATTTTCATTTCATAAAGTTCATGTGATTGCCAACCTACTAACCATGTTAAATGAGTGTTGTTATGTTGTCTAAGTCCCTCTTTGTTGGTGTGTCAAATGTTTTCCCAAACTCCCTTACTTTTTCATTTGGAAAGAAAGTTTACAAAGGCCTTGACTTCACTAACCATTCCCCTTTCAAACCTTTGTAGTTGATAAATCAAGAGGATTTTAAAATTGTATAGCTTATGTGAATCTTCGGTTTGGTCACCAACTCCCCAACTATGAATGATGCACAATTTCCAAAAAGATATATAGGCACAAAAGTGGCACACATAGAGAATTTAAAATGTTCCTTGAGTTTTAGAGGATACTTAATCAAACTAGCGTGAACTTATATGTTCTATCTATTGGCAAGTATGGATATGTTATCATTGATGTCAACGTGTCTTTTATGTAGTTTGGCTAGTAGTGTAGTACGTTCAAAGGTATGGAGAGGTCTAGTTACTACAGATGAAGATTTGCACACCTTAGGGGATGATGTAGAGGTTTTTTAGATGGTTCATGTCAATTTTTAGGGGTTGACATGATGATTTGGATGAGATATGAGATTATAGATGGTGACTGGCTATTTTCTTGTTTGCCAGTGCAATGACAAAGTCATAGAGATAGCTTTGGTGAGAACATTCAAGGAGAAAATTTTGGCTGCACACATGGGAGTATGATTAGGACATGGTAAGGTGTCCTCAAATCAAAAATTTTATGATTCAAAGATCCGCAAGGCATATTTTTATCGTCATAGATGTAGTTGGCAGTGTTGTTCAGGTTTAAGCATAAAATGCTGGCAAATCCAATGGTTAGGGTGGATTTCATTGGGTGTATGTTACTCACGATGTCTAAGGATGTTCTTGGATTGTGTTCTTTTTTAGTTGGCGGTCTACAATCAAGGTGATGAGATTTGAAGTGTTTTATAGTTTGTGTTGGTTTTTTTTATGTTCTTAGCTGACGTGATTGGAAAAATGTTTTATGATTGATCGGTAAGATGTTTTAAGGTGGTGTTATGATCTTGAGGTACTTGATAAGGATAAATATTATGTTTTGGTTGACGTACTTGATCAAAATTTTAAAAAATTGGCGCAGTGAAGTAAAAATTTGAATGTTAGGTTTTTTTGACTTTGAACTTGATAAAAGTTGATGAGTTAGGGAAAAACATTTGTGGATGTGGAAGCAAGAAATTGATCGTGGACACTTGGAATTGCTTGGAGAAGCATTTGTGCATATCTATAGAAGGTTGAGTTTCCCATTTGAAGGCGATAGAGAGAACTACAATAGAGATATGATTGTACTTCAATGGAATTGACCATGAAATGAGTTAGATGCTACTATGAGGCTCACAAAGTTTATGATTGTAGTCAGATCATCCATTGTAGTGGTCTTCTAAGATAGTAAGTCTTCCTTAAGGTTGTATCCCAAGACATTTTGAGTAGTGTGTTCTAGGTAGTGTGTCTAAATGCATGTGTATTCTCATTTGTAATAAGCCTATAATTATAACAAGGTATTATTATTATTATGGGTTCAAGCCTCGTTGTGGTTTTCACCCTAATTTGGGTTTCCATGATAAAAATATTGGTGTTATGTGTTGTGGATGTTTTCTTATTTGTTCTTACTTGTTTAATTAATTATAAATTAGACATAAGGGCTTAAATATTTAAGGGTTTAAGGGTTTTAAAGAGCTACTATTTTTTGAGCATCTGATTCACACCCCCCCCCCCTCCCACTCTAAGTTGCTTTCTACATTATTTCCTATAATTGGTATCAGAGTTTGGTCCTTCGAAGGAAGTTGAACAACTTGAGGGAGATCTGAAGTTGGCAGCGTACAAGAAGGACAGTCCAAGGTTTGATGCAACCAACTACACTTTATAGAATAGTTGCATGATAGTGCATCTTAGATGCATTAATGAAGACTTTTGGAAGGTTACAAGAGAAAGTTACAATCCTCCTACAAACCCTACAACTCCACAAGAGATCAATGATGCTAAAGCCATTATTAGAGAAAAGGAATATTTGTTGAGTGCCCTGAAAAATGACAAGATGACCAATTTCATGGAATTAGAGACGGATAATGAGATATGGGAGAAGTTGTAGACCTTGCATGAAGGAGACAAGGAAGTGGAGGTTTCCAAGTTGCAGAGTTTGAAGGGTAAGTATAAAATCTTGAAGATGAGTGATGATGAAAATATTGTCTCATACATGCTTAGGGTAAATGAGGTTGTGACTGATATCATATGTTTTTGAGGTACCTTGGAAGAAGATGAGATTGTTGAAAAAGTGTTGAGATCAAAACCCCCTAGCTATAGTCACAATGTTGTGACCATTGAGGAGATTAGGACAGTGACAGTTGTAACAAGAGACAAGCTGGTTGGTAAGCTTGTTACCTTTGAGTTTAGTACATTTGGTGATGCACTACCTAAAGTTGAGACTGCATTCGAAGATAGTACATCTAGGAAGGACATGCAGAGATTTTGTCAAAGTAAAAGACCCTCAAAATGGATGCCAAGATATGACAGGGAGATGAAGGAAATGGAAGAAAAAGATAGAGAGCTTGAACAGTTGGAGGCATTTATTGTAAGGAGAGTACCTAAATCTCATGTTAGTAAGTAAAAAGGAAATTTGCCTTTAAAATGTTTTTCATGCAATAAGATTGGACGCTTTTCTTCTAGATGTCCAGAGAGAGCTTATAAATGGAAGAACAAAACTATGATTTTTAATAGATGTTACTTTTCTATTGATGATGATGATGATGATGATGATGAAGGAGTTACAGATGATGAATCTGATGGTTCTGACACGAAAGATGATAAGGTCACCTTCATTGTTGTCAAATACGAAGATACCAAGCTTGCATATCCTAATCCTACTAGTTCATTCATTGCTGACAAAGATGAGTATACTGAGCCTGAAGATCATATGCCTACTAGTTCACTCATTTCTATGAAGGAAGAAGGTACTAAATCTGATAATCCCATGCCTACTAGTTCTACTAACTATGTTGTTTATGAGAAATCCCTAGATACTCAAGTTGTGAAAAAGGATGAATGTGTAATAGACAGTGGATTCTCCCATCATATGACTAGTGATAAGAGAAAATTTGTGAGCCTTGATGAGTATGATGATGGTATGGTAAGATGGGGGAGACAACACTAGTGGTATGATAAGAGGTAGAGGATGTATTTCTCTAGATGGTAAGAATAATGTAGATTATGTCTTGTATGTTGAAGGTTTGAAACATAATATCATTAGTGTTGGCTAGTTGATGAAGAAAGGTTATAACCTACACTTAAAGAATGACATATGAAAAATCTTGAATGACATATGAGATTGTAATAGGGAAAAAAAAAGAGGTAACTTATTTCATTTGAATAGTAGTATGAAAAGTTGCTTGATTGCTCAAATAGATGAAATTTGGTTATGGCATAAGAGGTTGTGTCATGTAAAATTTGATAATATTTTGGCTATTAGTTATAATCATGTTGAGAGAGATATTTCTAGAGTGAAGAATCTTGTTAATTCTATTTGAAAAGAATGTCGATTGGGTAAGAAAAAAGAGTTACTTTCCATTCCAAATTTGAAAATTCTAATGGATTGTTAGATCTTGTTCATACTAACTTGTGTGGTCTTGCTAAGACAAGAATATTGCAAGGTAATAGATACTCCATGTTTCTTATTCAGGACTGCTCAAGGATGGAATGGGTGATTTTCTTGAAAGAGAAGTCTGAAGAATTTGAGAATTTTAAGGCCTTTAAGTCCCTAGTTGAGAATGAGACGGGATTGAAGTTGAAGCGGTTGAGATCAGATAGAGGAGTTGAATTCACATCAGGTGAGTTTAAGAATTTTTTTGAGAAGCATGGAATAAAGAGACACTTGTCTACTCTGGGGACCCCACAGAAAAATGGAGTGATGGAGAGGAAGAATAGATCCATTCTAGACACTGTTAGGATCATGATGCTTGAAGGGAATCTATCAAGATGTTTTGGAGAGAAGCATCCAGTATTGCAGTATGCACTCTTAATCAAGTGCGGATCAAAGGAGGAACGGGTAAGACACCTTATGAACTTTGGTATGGAAATGTTCCTATTGGAAATAGTTAAGAATTTTTGGTAGTAAATGGTACATTGAGAGAGATGAGGATATAGTAAATTTTGATACAAGGAGTGATGAAGGTATATTCCTTGGATATTCTTCCAAGAGCAAGGCTTATAGGTGCTACAACAAGAGGCTGAAGAAGCTAGTAGAAAGTACTAATGTTAAAGTGGATGAAAGACTTGAGAATCTATCTAGGTCCTTTGGGTATGATATTGATGATCAGAATGGTAGTACTAATCAAGTTCAACAAAAACAAGTTCAGACCCAAACCTAAGTGTTCCAGTGCATAAAAATGATGAAGCCTACACAAGTGGAGAAGAGGAAGCACAAAGGAATGTGGTAAGACAAAAGACACAAAGGTATGTGAGACTGAATCATACTAAAGATCATAGCATTGGTGATAAGAACAAGTGTGTTCATAATAGGAGAAGGATTGCTCAATATCAAGCATGCTTGATCTCTAAGATTGAACGCAAGAATATGGATGAGGCCTAGAAGGATGATCATTGGGCTAAATATATTGAAGAAGAACTTGTGATTGCAAATGACTACAGAGAGAATCTCAAGATTATTATTTCCAAACATGATTCATTTCTTCAAAGTCAGAGGAATTTAGTAAACTACAGTGGTCTTAGATTTGAGAAAGGAGAAAGTTCTAGATCTTGTCAAGTCAATCCTAAAACCAAAAGACAGAGGAACAAAACTAAGAAGACTTCAACAAAACTACCTAGAACTCATAAATTCATATGTAAGTGTTTTGTTTGTGGAAAGTTTGGTCATAAGGTTGTGGATTGCAGAAAGTAAAATCATTTCTTTAGTTGCAAAAGGCGTAATCAAGACTCAAGTATATGCAGCAGTATGAGAAAGAAGAATAATATTGTCAAAAGAGAACAAATTAAATGTCCATGTGCTACAATGAAGGATGAAGAAAGTAGATAGAATATTGCTATACATTTTAGATGTAACATATCTACACACGTACCTAAATATTGAAAAAGCAAGAAAGTAAACAAATGTGGTTCGATAGAGATGGACAAGAATGTGCAAAAGAATGATCAAACAAAGAAACAGACAATGGATAGGGAAGATCAGAATGTCAAAGGAATGTAGAAAGTTGATAAAGGAAAAGAGAAGATAAGAATGGATAAAGGAAAGAAGCACATAAATAAGTAAAAGAGAAAGAAGAGTAAGGATAATGCAGAAAAAGAATCTACACTTGAACATCTTAGAGGCAAGTTAGAGGTCATTGCCCCTCATGATCAAAACTAATATGCAAAGGGTTGAATCAATCCAATTGACTTCATGGAGATATCATTCAAGATATATTGGTGTTTTGGAGGCTACTACTTAGGGGGATTAGTAAGCATGGTATGATGTATTTTTTGGTAAGGAAGAGCAAAGCATGGTTGATTAGAGCATATCGAAGCAAAGACATGCCTTTTTCATTGATGTCAAAGGGGAATAAAAGAATTTGAAAAATAAGATATATACTTACACATAAGAAAGTGCCTCGGGTAGGAAGAAGAGTGCATATCTAAGGGGAAGTAATTGATGGAGGGAAGAATATTTGATCATATTGGAACCAAGGGAAGCTTGATTCTAGGGGGAGCAGAGATAGAGATATCCTGAAGGGAGATGAGTTGAGACACTCTAAAAGATAATGTTGAATATTGTGGATATTGTTGGTAGTAGTGTCGGTTTCCCTTCTAGGATGAAGATTGTGTTGGTTTCTGATCGTAATGCTTATTTTTTCCATCACATGTTGTCATCAATGCCAAAGGGAGAGATTGTTGGAAAGTTTGGATATATTTCATTGATGTCAACATGTTTGTTATGCAGTTTGGCCAGTCGTGCAGTATGTTCAGAGGTACGATGAGGTTCAATTACTATAGATGAGGATTCAAACACCTTAGTGGATGACAGAGAGGTTGTGTAAATGGTCTATGTCAAGTTTAAGGAGTTGGCATGATGATTTGGATGAGTTATGAGATCACAGATGGTGACTAGCTATTTTCTTGTTTGTTAGTGCAGTGATAGATTCATAGAGATTGGTTCAGTGAGAACATTCAAGGTGATATTTTTGGTTGTGCACGTGGGATTGTTATTAGGATATGGTAAGGTATACTCAACTCAAAAGGTTTTTGATTCATAGATCCGCAAGGCATATTTTTGTTGTCACGGAGGTAGTTGACAATGTTCTTGAGGTTTAAGCATAAAATATTGGTAAATCCAATGGTTATGGTGGATTTGATTAGGTGTATGTTATTCACAATGCCTAAGGATTTTCTTGGATTGTGTTCCTGCTAAGTTGGAAATCTACATCGATCAAGGTGATGAGATTTGAAGTGTTTTTCAATTTGTGTTGGGTTTTCTTATGTTCTTGGCTAGCATGATTGGAAAAATGTTTTATGATTGATCAGTATGTTTTAAGGTGGTGTTATGACCTCGAGGTGTTCGATAAGGATAAAGACTATGTTTTAGCCGACATACTTTATCAAAATTATTTATTTTTGGTGCGGTGAAGTGAAAATGTGAATGATAGTCTTTTTTGACTTTTTTCTTGATAAAAGTTCATGAATTAGGCAAAATATTTATGGATGCCGAAGTAAGTGATTAATTGTGGATGCCTGGAATTTCTTGAAGAAGCAATTGTGTAGATCCACATAAGGTTGAGTTTCTCATTTGAAGGTGACAGGGAGATCTACAATAGAGATATGATTGTACTTCAATGGAATTGACATTGGCATGAGTTAGATGCTACTATATAATTCACAGTTTCTGATTGTAATCAAATCGACCATTGTAGTGGTCTTGTAAGATAGTAAGTTTGACCTTATGGTTGTAGCCCAAGGCATTTTGAGAAATGAGCTTAGGCATCTTGAATGAATGTGCATTCTCATTTGTAATAAGACTATACTTATAACAAGGTATTAGTCTTATTGTGGGTTCAAGCCCCACCGTGGTGTTCACCCTAATTTGGGATTCCACGATAAAAATTCTGGTGTTATGTGTTGTGGATTTTTTTTATTTGTGCTTACTTGTTTAATTCATTATAAATTAAGCATAAGGATTTAAAGGTTTAAGGGCTTAAGGTTTTTAAAGAGTTAGTGTTTTTGGAGAAACTGATTAAACCCCCCCCCCCCCCCCCCCTTCCCTCTTAATTGTGTGTTTCCTTATTTCCTACACTACCACTGCCATCTTGAACCAAAATTGATTGCATCTTTTAAAAAGGTGGTGTGGGAAGAGTTGGTACTCATTATGTAAAACCTGGAGAATGAAATTTATAGCATTTGAGTGTTGGAAGAAGAAAAGGTGCATGCGGGAAAGAAATCAAAGTTAGGCTATGAAATATTTCTTTTGTTGTAATAGTTCGAATCACAATTCTACCTTTGCCTAGTTTTCTATTTGAAGTAGTAAAACTTCCCCTTCCATAAGTTATCCAAAAAAAAAATCTCATATCTTACATTCTCATACCTAGCCAGCTTGAATATTCGAGGACCGCATTATCTATTCCATGTACTTACTATTTACATCCCTTGCACCCATCATGCCTGAAATTATAGATAATGTCTTGGGAAGGATTTTTTATATAGAAGTTATCCATGAAGAGATTCAAGAAATTATAGACATGTTTAGAGAAAAATCTAGTTCACCCATGTGAAGAAAATTATTGACAATGGTCTTCTAGAAGCCATTGGTTTCTCCAAAGCAATCTATTGTTGAGAATTAGTTTTCACCTGTGTAAATCATTATCAACCTGAATCTTGTGAAATCAGAGCTTTTGATGGCATGGTAGATGTCAAATTTGATTTTGAAATCATAGCTTGTGCTCTAAGGTTATCAGAGGGGGAAGTTTTGTGAATGTATCAATTGATAGAGCCTAGGAACATTTATAGGATAAAGAAGATTGGTGTTTGAACAAAATTGCTACGGCCTAGTTCAAAGTTAAGCACAAGGGGAAGTTCCAACTCCCCTTAATTATAAAGAAAGAACTCTTTGTTAAATAAATTGAGGGTGCCATTATTTTTTTCCATTGACTTTCTAATAACCAAACAGTCGAAGAGTTTTTGGGGTGGTTGTACAAATTTATCACTATTATCTGTAGTGATAATCAATACATTGACTAGGGAGAGATCATCAGTCCATAACTCCATGACCACTTGAATAGTTTTAGGTGAGACAACACCTTCCACATGTGATCTTTGTTGGTCTATGTAATGGCAAAAACTCAAGCTACTTGACCAAGTCTCAAAACCCTGGATTCTCTGACTCAAAATTTTTTGGTATTCAAAACATTTCCTTAGCTACATAAGCAAGTTGGAATGGGTGAGTTCTATGATGTCAATGAATCCTTATAGGTAATAATTAATAAAATTGAAGGGTCATTAGAAAGGAGAATTTCTACTGTAGTTTCCAACCTCATTATGCACTATTATAGCTTCTTCATTCAATTTGATAATTTCTACTATTTCAGGATAGGAGCATTTGAACAGATTCCTTATAAGTTTCCCACATATGTGTTGGATTATTTTGTGCTTCTTGATATTTGTAGGAAAATGAGAGAGGTTAATGTCAAATATGTCATAATATTGAAGAAGAAAGGGTATGTTATTTCCGTAACTCTTTCTCATTTCACTTGTAGAAGTCTTGATGTTGCCACCACCATAGAAAGGCTTATGTCTAAGCATAAATTTGATCCCATATCCATGAAAGCTCCCTTTGATAAAAAAAATAAATTTATGTACATAATAATTTCCATGGGGATTGTAAGAATTTGCCTAAGGCAAAGAATAAATGCCAAGATCTAGAAGCTCAAGAGATAGCACAAGAGAGATAGACAAAATGATCAAATAATTGATTATAGCTAATTGAATTGATTACAAAGTAGGAGTGCCTAAATATATAGGCAATGCAATAAGACTACATGATAAGGAGATGATAAGATATCACCCACACTTGGTGGAATCACATGTCCACCAAAGGTGGATCATCCTCCATTGTACATGAAAGTATGTGCAACATGTGCAACGATGAGAGGATGATAATGTGATAAGAGCACTAAAGGTAGATCTCACACACAAAGAGGTATGTGATGAAAACTATCACACCTAAAGTGGAAATTCTCCTAACCATGTGCTAAAATGAAATGCAAACTCCTAAGTGTCACAATGACAACTAATATGCAAATGCATTATCCTAAGTAAACTTCAGTAAAGTGTAATTAGTGAATATTTAATTACACCAACACCCCCCCTTAAGTGCAACTTAGGGGAATGCACTTAAGCTCACAATGCAAGATGGGTCCCGACTACTAGGCCATGTTAGGTACCCATGTACAATATGCAAGAGTAAAAGATAATGCAATCTCTCATAAAGCAGAGAAAGAGGGAAAACCTCATGGGAAAAACCCTCCCCCCAAAAGAGAGATGAATACAATAATAGAATATGAGAGAGAAGACCTCATGTGAGGAAAATATCCCCCCCATAAGAGAGAAGAAGTGGAAGAGAGACCAAGTAGCCCCCCCTCAATGTAGAATGAACACCACTGGTAGATGCTCCAGGCTTGATGTAGAAACTGCTCCATGAGTGTAGAACAACATTCTTCCCCTTAGGAAGAAACAAGACCAAAGGTGTAGATAGGAAGCCTCCTCCCCAATTTATAGGAAGAAACCTCAAAAAGTATGGAATCTCTAAAACCTACTCAAGTGTCCCCAAGTCAAAGATGAAAGGTGCCTCCTCCAAATCATGTGTACTAAGCCACTCTGCTGAAAAAGACAAATCAGGATCAACTGAGGATGATTGTAGAACATGTACCAAAGACCCAAGTATCTCCTCTAAAGATAAAGTGACCTCCTCCAACTGTTGTATCAAAGTATCAACAATCATGTCACCCTCGAAAGAATGATCAAGTAGAGAATGAATGTGAGGGTTAGCATGCTCCCTCGCAACAACTAAAGAAGGATCATCTTCACCAAAGAGAAGATGAATATCATCAATGAAGTCTCCCAAATCTGAAGTATAGGACTCCACAAACAAACCTGCAATGTTTGTCAAGTAGTCATCCCATGGAACTAAGTCTGGAAGACAATGAATATCCTACTGCACTGAAGCACCTGAATCCATGGCTGTGTGAATGCAAGCATCATCAGGAGCAAAAGTAGAAGTAGTCTCGATAGGAGGAGATGAAATAGAAGGCTCAAGAACTTGATCATGAGTGAGAATACCCAAGTTCAAGTAGCCAAAACTCTCCTCAAAATCTGAATCATCACTGTAATCATAATCATATGCTGAAGAATCACTATCTGAAGAATCATTGTCATCAAGAGGAACAAAATCTGCAAAGGAGTACAACCGAGAAGAGTGATCCACTATCCCAATAGCAATAACTGCTCCACTCTCCAAGTCTTTGATGAAAACTGAATCAAGTGTAAATTACACAGTCTTCTTTGTAGCACCATTTGTGATTTGATAGATAGAAAGAAGGTTATTGGTCAAGTGTGGAACACACAACACATCATTGAAGTGTCCCTCCCTAACATCAATACTTCCTTTCCCAATCACATTCATGTAAGTGTGATTGCCCATCAAAATAGGTGGACCTTTACAAGGCTCAAATGATGAAAACATGGACTATGAAGAAGCCATATGATGAGAATCCCCTGAATCTAGAAGCCATCTACCTGAATCAGGACTTGAAGAAGCATACAAAGCTTGTCCTTTTTTAGTGACAAATGTGTGACCCTTTCCTTTATCTTTTTCTGAATTTGGTGAAGAAGAGGTTGAGGTAGACATCCTAGAAGGCAATTTGATGTTGTTCTTGGCAAGAAGATTCTTCAATTCATCAATGTCCTTATAACAAAAGTGTTCTTCATGTCCATCCTTTTTGCAATATGCACAAAACCACTTCTCCTTCTTTGAAGATTCACCCTTTGGAGGTGATGTAGAAGTGTCATGTTGTGTGGAAGTTGATGTTGTGCCTTCTTGTTGAGACTTAGACTTCCAATTCTTCTTCTTCTTTTGACTTTGATTGCCTTGACTCTGATGATTAGCCACCAATGCCTTGGAAGTTGAAGACTTGAGAATCCCCATACTCATCAATTTTTCTTGTTCTAAGACCAACATTTCTGAAAATGACTCAAATGAAGGCTTAATGAAGGCACTACCCATGGTCAACTTGTGAGTATTATAACTTGAAACAAAAGCTGCATATTCAGGAGGAAGATGTTTCAACAAGTGACTAACCAACTTCGCATCCTTCATGGGATTACCACAATCATCAAGTTGTGCTCTATAATCATTGACTTTGTTGAGATAATCTTGGATTGTGTCAAAGTTCCTGGGCTCTAATTTGAGGAGATCAATCTCAATTGTGAATCTCATTTCCTCATCCACTTTACCAAACAATTTTGCAAGTTTATCCCAAGCATCTCTAGCATTGTTTATGGTTTTTATGTGATACATGACAGCTTCAAAAATATTCTCTCTCAAGACTCCTAAAGCTTTTAAAATTTTGCGTGACCATTTATCTATTGCAGCAGTATCATCATTAGTGGGATTTTTAATTGTACCATCCACATAAGGATTTAAACCTTTAACCATTAACTTGCTCCATACATTATCTTTCCATGTAGCATAGTTATGTGGAGTTAATTTTGCAATAGAACCCATGATGCAAAATGAAAAAAGCACAGGAAAGAGAGAGACACCAGCACACAAGACAACCCCCCCCCCCCAATTCACTCAATCAAAGAACCCCCAAAAAAATGATGATTTTGGCACTTTATAGCTAATGTGTGTACAATTGCCACTTGCCAAAATGAACCAAAGTGGACTTCTGATTTTGATAATTACAACAGAAAATATGAAGCTATAGTAGACTCAAAAAAATAAGACACAAGATCTCTCAAGGATCTAACAAATTACAAGTGCCAAAAATAGGCCAAAATAGACCAAATTTTGAAAGTACTATGTCTACTCAGAATTTTTCCAAACTGATACCAGATCTGAAAAGTAGACAAAAAATCATGAACTTTAAAAAAAAATAGCACTTGAAAATGTGTCCATATGAGCCCAAACGAAGCCTCTAAAGTTGTAAAAATCAAGAGTTTTGATTCTTAGAAAACATCATAAACAGAGATTAGAAATCCCCTACACCATTGTGTAGATCATGAAATTCTACCCTAAAACAAAAACAATTGCTCAAAAAAAGGACTCCGGATGACTGAGATATTGATGTTTGAAAATTGTCTCTGAAATTATTTTTTCTGAATCGTCGCTGCCAAACCTTGAAAATTCAAATGACTCTAGATTTGGCTTCAGATGTCCGATTTGGATGAAACAACATTCAATTTAGGGGTATTTGGACCTCCTCAATGTGATGCCAACCTCTGATTTGCACCAGCAAGCTCCAATTTTGACCTACAATAAAAATCTCTCAAAATAGGCTATACAATGAAACTCCTATGGCTCTGATACCATGTAAGAATTTGCCTAAGGCAAATAATAAATGCCAAGATCTAAAAGCTCAAGAGATAATACAAGAGAGATAGGCAAAATGATCAAATAATTGATTATAGCTAATTGAATTGAATACAAAGTAGGAGTGCCTAAATATATAGGCAATGCAATAAGACTACATGATAAGGAGATGATAAGATGTCACCCACACTTGGTGGAATCACATATCCACCAAAGGTGGATCATCCTCCATTGTACATGAAAGTATGTGCAACATGTGCAACGATGAGAGGATGATAATGTGATAAGAGCACTAAAGGTAGATCTCACACACAAAGAGGTATGTGATGACAACTATCACACCTAAAGTGGAAATTCTCCTAACCATGTGCTAAAATGAAATGCAAACTCCTAAGTGTCACAATGACAACTAATATGCAAATGCATTATCCTAAGTAAAGTGTAATTAGTGAATATTTAATTACACCAATAGGGATGAATCTTATTTAAATCAACCCCATGTTGAAGATTATTTGGAGAATTGTCCAAATATAAGAGAAGTATAGAAAAGGGACCTTATGAGGATGACCTTGGAACTGGTCATAAAAATTGAGTTATCACTCCCTATACCAGATGATTTTGTTGATGACGGCTCAGAATTTATTGATGAGTCATATCAAAATGTATCTCTATCCACCACACAACTACTAACCTGGCATGATAGACAAGATATAGATGTGAAGAAAAGAACCACCCATGTGGTGAAGAGAACCGGAAGATGGATTGAAAAAAAGGATAAAGAATGTGTTAGTTCTTCAATCCCTAAAGGTTCCATAAGTGCTAGGAAGAGTATCTCACAAAATCCCAACCCTATCAACACTCCTACCACTTCAATTCCTACACCTCAGATGGAACTTCTCAATCAGATGGTAATGGTGATGAACAAGAGAGGCAAGAAAAGTTAAAATCAACGTGTGGGGTAAGCACTTCTTCCTCTCTAGAAAGAGTACTAGTGAAAAGTGCCATGTTCCTTCTTCCCATTTTTTCCCTAATCTACCCTATATCGATACCAGTACCCAGGAAAATGGAACCCTCATCTTCCATCAAGTTGGGAAAGATGATATTACTACTTCCATTTTTGTTAATGTTCAATTTGATGTACTCAGTTACCCTTGTCTCACCCAATTTGACACTCCCCCATTGAGTAATGTCCTCATTAATGCTCCCAACTCCATAGTGTCTCGCTTCCCCCTAGGTCAAATAGGTTGTTGAGAAGAAAAAGAGATATATGTCTATGGTGGAAACCCAACTTGGGAAAAACAACTTTGTAACATGTTATTGATATTTTCACTCTTCTAAAGTGAGCTATGTGAAAATGCCAACCCTGTTAAAGGTTTACAAACACACTGCTAGGTGTGACCTTGTTAAAGGATTTAAATACTCTGTCAAAAGTGACCTAGTTAGAGGATTTAAGTACATTCTATTAGAATGCCACCTTGATTAAAGGATTTAAGCAATGATTGTTATGTCAACCTTGATTAAAGAATTTAAATTGATACAATGGTTAGAAAGTAACAGTAGTTTCTGATCTGAAAAATATATAACTCATTTTGCAAATAACAGATCCACTTCGCACATATATGTTGATTTACTGACTGAGCTCCATTTCCATCTGCATCACTGATATGCTCGGAATTCACTTCAAGCAATCACAACTCTGATCAACTCCTTCACAATTTCACCTTCAACCTTCTTCTTAGACTTCTCAGTCAATAACATCAACAACTTCAGCCCACTCTGTAACCTCACAATTAGGTTTTCTTTTTTACCTCTTCAATTAGGTAGATCCATCTTTTGCCGCTTAATCTCCTTCATAGATCTCAGGTTTAGGTCAGATTCATCGAATCCTTCCATCATTTAAGTTCTTCATCCTTCCTTCTAGATACATCTTCAAACTTCTCATTGAATCTATAATAAAACAATTTACCATGCATTAAATTCTCCATACAATCAGTTAATAAAGTCAACACAATTTACATATCCCAAGAATTCAACTATGTGGTTTGGGGATCTCAATTCTTTCTCCAAATGTAAATTACTGACACTCAGTCAATACTGTGTTCATCTCCTCAGTCATCACTACGTAACTCGGTCATCTCTACAAACTGTCTTCCTCGGCTAACACTCTCTTGCTCAGTAATTTCCTGTTGCTCGGCATAAACTAATGTTCGGTCAACACTAAATTTACTCAACATATACTAGTGCTCGGTCAACACTAACATCACTCGGCTCAAGGTAGATTTCTTCACTTTTGCTCGGTTAAGCGTACTTCTCTAGTCTTTCTTCTTACTTAGATAAACAATACATTATCTTATCAATGTGCCAAATAAGCAAGTACCCATTGAAGTATCAAATAACTCAACCTTTCCTTAGGTTCTCTTGTTATCTCACTTGCCCTAATCCTTTTCATCAATCAATAGATATAGTACTCTCTTAGATAGCAATTGTCTTACTAGTTAAGGTTTGACCAATACAACAATTGTTTCAACTGTAATTTCCAACAGAAATGGTGCAACACATAAGGAAGGCCTTAGCCCAATTCCAACATGATACTCGGAACTTAGGGTCTCGTTTCATAAAACTGGAGATTGAAGTTTTCAAAGAGGGGGTGAGAAATTAAAGAGCAGTGTCATGGTAATTCGCTAGTTTAGAAATAAGGTACAGGAGGGTCTGTCAAAAGAAAATATAAATGAAGATGCAATGGATCATTTGTTGCACTTGGTAGATCATATCCCTAGCTTTAAAGAGGAAGCACAGAAGCTTCACTGTAAAATCATTGAAGCAGGATGAAAAATGACAAAACATAGGGTGAAAATAAGCATAATAGATAAGTCCCAATCTAAGGCATTAATGGAAGTTGTTACTAAGTATAGGCTTTACTAGACAAAGGTACAAGGACAAGAAGCTCAAGCTCAGGCAGCAGATGCATGAGGACATGTGGCACAAGGAATTGAAGCCCAAAGTCGAAGAAAAAGAACCAATTGTAGTTTATTAGTTCTCAAACATTTTTATTGTTTTTCAAATTATTGATCCAAAAACTATAGGCTCTAGAGGGCCATCTTTCTTGATGTTTTATGTTAAAATTTTAACTGATCTTTGGAGCGGTTATCTTTAAAGAAACACTTGGTTTCCAAAGTTAGGTATTGGATGTTGATTTTTTGCTAGATTTTTGTGGTGTTAAGATTAGACAATAGAAATAGAGAAAATAGAAAAGACTTTTGCATGATTTAGTAAAATAGCATTTCAAAGTAAGCCTAAAAATTGCAAATTGTGTGTTGTGAGTTATGGGTATTCATTATTCCTATGTTGAATGAGTTATTGTCGATTATATGTACATGGAAGTGATTTATGAAGGTGAAGTTATGGGTTGTTTGATGTTCAACTTTGTGTGAAGATTTGACAGTAAATAAAATACTAGTTTATAGTTCTTTATATTTCTGATAAACTATGTTATAATGATTTATTTTGATATCTAAGAATTTACCTTTTAAAACTTTTTAGTTAATAAGTTCCCCACCTTGCTTTTGGGTTAAAAGCATAAGAGATTTTAGTTTTGTTAATTTTTAAGCATAAGAAGGTAGTTGCACCTTCCAAAATAAGCAGAGAGTTGGTGTAGAAAGATCATCACATCTTACTCAATTGTCGATTTATATTGCCACTTGTTGGACACAGCACATTAGAGAGTTAAGTGGCAAAATTTGAACTAACACAACCGGATTTGTAATTGTCTACGCAATTTGTAAATGTTGGATTCCATGGGGAAGATGAGTCTACTTCTTCTATAGGAAAAAAGAGAACTACTACTGTTGCACGTATGTTTAACATACAATCAAAAGATGAGGTTGAATCCTTTATTGTTGTGTGTTTTTAAGCTCATATCATAGCATTTCATGTGGTATGTTTGTCATATTTAAACAAATGGTCAAATATGTAATAATCACAAGTCTCTCATTTGTTCCACCTAAAGAACATAAGCTACCACACTTCTTGATACAAATTATTCCAAGGTGAGTGTTGATTGAATAGATGAGATGAACTTAGATAAGAGATGGATGCTTAAACATTATGGATGGGTGGACCAATATCAAAAATCAGTCATTAATCAATATTAATGTCACAAGTTCAATTAGCTCCTATTTTCTTAAAGTTATTGATTGTTCAAAGAACAAAAAAAACAAGTGTAAACTTCTTGTTTTAAATTTTGAAAAATGTTATAAAAGAGGTAAGAGCCTCTAATGTTTCATAGGCAGTGACTAATTCAGCCCTTGTGTATGAGTTAACTAGCTTGATGGACAATGCTTATAAATACAGTTTTGGGGCCCATGTTATGTTCATGAATTGAACCCCAAAGATCATTGGAAGGATAGATCGAATGAAGTCAATAGTGTCAAAGGCAAGAAGTGCAAATATTCATTTGCAACCATCATACTTCACTTGCTTTGTTCAAGAATTTTTTAAGAAAGTAATTTCTCAAACCATGGACATTAGATATGTTAGCTACTTCATTGTTAGAAAGGATGATTGAAGTCTAAAATGTTCTACAACTAATTGTGGTTGATGAATAGGGTAGCTGGTCAAAGGCAAACATACTAAAAGGAAAAAGTGAAACAAAAGTTCCTTAATGATAATTTGTGATCCAAAATGATGTAAGAAAAATAGCATTTCTAATTTTATATTTTAATTTTTAAAATATTAATTAATTAATATTTCCAACTTATAACATTTTCATTATTTTTTTAAGATTTTAATTTTTGTAACGTGGTTGTGCTTATAAATATGATTGCTCCTTCATTAAGCCTATTGTGCAAGCAATAAAATATGTTGATATTAACTCTCCTAGCCGAAAAATTTATGTTACCTTTGATAGCATGCTTGAGCAAATGAAGCAAGAATTCATAAGATGGGCCCTACTTTAAGATTTTGCAAAGAGCATCTTACTTAGACCGATTGAAACATGACAATAAAACATTATGACTCAAACTCAAGCTATGATTTCGAAACCAATTGAATTTTTTGATTCAGATAAGGGACAGGCATATATTTTCTTTATTTTTTGTCATTTTATAGTTCTAACTTGCAACCTTTGATCATTTTATTATAATACCTATATATGTATATGCACATATTTAAAATTTGTTAATTTATTTGTCAATTCTCAAATGAAATCTCAGGTCTAAGTCTAATGTCAAATATTAAACTTCTAAAATGTCTACGATGAAAGCTTTATCAATATGAATATTTACATTTTTATTATATTTTTTAAATTTTAATACCATTTTTTAGATTATCCCCTATTGTCCACAAAAAAGTGGCTAAACAGGACCACCATGCCAAAAACACATCTCACCGTCTACTGACTGGAGCTTACCCGCCTTTGTTTTCACCACCTATTGAGTTTTCAGCTCAAGATAGGAACTTCAGCACAGGTTCAATGTGAACATGAAGGGAAAAGTTCTAAGTGGTTTGAGCTAATATATTTTATATTTCACTTCAGTGATTAAAGTGTTTTTTACTTAAAAAGAAATATCCAATAATGATTTAGACATATCTTCCAAGTCATCCCGTGTGAGATAAGACTTGTACTTTGGAAGATTAGATTGCTAGCTGAATTAGAATTAAATTTTGAACAAAATAAGAGATTGAACAAAATAAGAGATTGTAAGCGTTTCCTTTAGAAAATCTTTCGTACGAATGAAAGACTAAGTTTTCCAAAGGACTGGAAAACTGAATGTAGAAAAACAGTTGGTTTCTATACAACTGCCAGCTATATCAATTGTGTTGTATGTTTTTCGATGGAATGAAAAACGGGCTATGAGTTAATTATCAATGTATGCTTTTGCT
This sequence comes from Chamaecyparis obtusa, assembly GCA_027943335.1. Lineage (NCBI taxonomy): Eukaryota > Viridiplantae > Streptophyta > Pinopsida > Cupressales > Cupressaceae > Chamaecyparis > Chamaecyparis obtusa. The sequence goes on from BSBK01007870.1 coordinate 86,771, forward strand.
TATTCATTTCTGAATTTCAATGATTTTTGTGATTAATTCAATGTTCTCAAAGCCTCAGGTAATAGTCATCATGATGGGACTTTTTAACGCACATTGCATCCAAATTATGCTGAAGTTCACTTCTCCTGAAGTAAACTTGTGAGTTAAAAACGACCAAGGACTACTATATCACAAGCATAGACATACAGGAAAAGTTTTCATGCTATTACAAAATATACAAATCTTTAAGCCTATTCAGACCACTAAGAAAAATGTCACAATTAGCAATCAGAATTGCCAGAAACAATATTGATACATATACAGGAAACATCAGCATAGCTTCCTTGTAAAAGCATAAACAATTTTAGCACATCTCCCAGAATATCTTGAAATAAAGCCACAAACATAGAACTTATCGTTTAAATAATTCTGCAGATAAAATCATAACTCGCCACTTAAATAAGACATCATCCTGTAGAAGAACAGCTAAAATTAAACATTGAAATGTAGTGGAAATAACTTTATGCCCAGTTGAAAATAATTACTGGGCCTGGTGCCCAAAAGGTGCTTGCTGGTCATTAAACTTTAGGATTATTATCTTTGATAACTTTATGACCAGTTGAAAATGATAAGAAAACCTGGAGCCATATGGTGTGGCTAATTTCAAATTATTGCTGGCAAGTTTTATTGTCATTGATAACTTTACGCAGCCTATAAGTTTCCTCATCAGAGTTGCCAGAAACAATATTGATACACATACAGGAAACATCAGCGTAGCTGCCTTGTAAAAGCATAAACAATTTTAACACCATCTCCCAGAATATCTTGCAATAAAGCCACAAAAATTGAACTTCTCGTTAAAAATCGTCTGCAATACAATCCCTGGCACATAATGCATTTTAAATAATTCCGCAGATAAAATCATAACTTGCCACTTAACTAAGATATCATCCTGTAGAAGAACAGCTAAAATAAAACATTGAAATGTAGTGGAAATAACTTTATGCCCAGTTGAGAATAATTACTGGGCCTGGTGCCCAAAAGGTGTTTGCTGGTCATTAAACTTTGAGTTTTATCTTTGATAACTTTACGACCAGTTGACAATGATAAGAAAACCTGGAGCCACATGGTATGGCCAATTTCAAATTATTGCTGGCATTTAACCTGATGATTTAATATCATTGATAATTTTACGCAGCCTATCAGTTTCCTCATCAGCGCTTACTTTATCAATCGCCATTTGTTCAAATATGTCATCAGCGTCCTTACCAGCCTTGACATGAGTCGAAAGAAGCAAGTTGTAGATCTCTGTAGTTACAAAGTGAATATCCCTAAGAAGTTTTAAAACAGAATCTGCGATTTCTACATTCCCTTGCTCCTCCAAATATTTCAGAATGCCCACGACATTTTCAGAACGTGGTCTCCAGTTACTAGATCTCACTCTCAATAAAGCTTCCATCATAGTTGTAACTGCCTTATCCATCTTCTTGCTATTTAAATAGCCCTGTGCAAGAATTTCCCATGTCCTACAAATTGGCTGGCCTCTTTCCTTTATGATATGATTGTTAAAACTTTCAGCCTTTTCCAGCATACCTCCCCTCACATATGCAGCAAGAAGTGTGTTAGAGACTCTGAAATCATAACTTGATCTTGATGACTCCCATTCTTTGAATATCTTCTCAGCTCCTTTAATGTCTCCAAACTTTGCCAGCGAAGAAAGCATACATATATAGTTATCTGCATTTAATTTATCAAAGGATGTTTTTAAGGAATCCCATATCCTGTAAACTTCTTCCTTATCACCAATAGAGGCATTCGTGGTAATAAGGTAGTCGTATGCTTTGCGCTCACCTTTAGCAATGTTTTTTTCTGCTTCTTTCAAGGCAGATTTTGCTTTGTCTAGAAGACCACCTTTGATGTACATGTTTCCTAGAGCAATGTATACTGCCTAATTTACACTATCATTATTAGTTGATTTTAATTCATCCAGTATCTTCTCTGCATCATCAATGCCAGACATAGCAGCACATGCATTGATCCACGGTCTATAAGTAGATGGATTTAGCTGTACATCCATTTCCTTCAAACGCTCGATTGTTGAAAGAACCTTCTCCATCTGTCCGCTTGCCAAATAGCAAGTCATCATCTTATTATAAGGATCTACAGTTGTAGCAAATCCCAACTCCTGCATCTTTTCCATCCAATTCTCTGCTTTTTCAATCAATCCCTCTCTGGCATAACAGCAGAGTAGAGCACTATAAGTGATTTCATTCTTTGCAGACTTCGGAAGATCTTGAAAATACTTCTCAGCTCTATCAATTCCATACACTATAGCGATCAAATCTAACTGGAAATAATAGTGACCAGGTACAAAGACAAATTTAGGGTGATTTTGCATCCACTCAAAAACCTGAAATCACCATGAAAAATTAAGTTGCAAAATATGAACGTTGACTGAATTGCTTTAAGTATTGGCATGCAACCAAATTAGAAAAATACTGAATAAGCACTAGTGAAAAAAACTAGCCTGATTATGAATACTGTAAATAAAACATATAACCATTTGAATAAGAACGATAGCCTTGTTATACTCCAATTCATTATGTGTGAGTTCCAATGTAATTAGTAAGACATAATTAAGCCATTGCCATCATTAATGAAGGCACTTGAAAGGCTTAAAATTGAAATGAAGAACAATAATATTTTTTTTTCCTATTGGTTAATGAAATGCTTATGTTAATTTAGTGCAAGAGCCCACCCAATAACTCAGGAAGCCCATGAGAATTTGCAATCAACAGAGGTCCACAAAGCACAATCACTAACACAGCCAAAGTAAGCCATAAAACAGAGACTGCAAATGGTAATGGAAATTACTGCCAGAATACACTCTTAAATGCAAGCAGCGAGCATGAGAAAAACCATACTCATTGATCACATCACTTATGAAACAGTCAACAAGTTTATAGATACAAAATAAAGAGATTCAACAGATAGTTCATGAAGCATCCCAAATCCTAGCTTGTAAAATGATACTGCACATTTTCTGGCTGATAATCATCGCAACTCCAAAGGATGCTATAATTACATTGTATCTTTAAATTTCTTAAAGCTAAATACTTGGAGTTCCTTTATAGTTGGCACTGCATATGGCTATGTGATTCTAAGAACAGCGATGCAAAATAGTCATATTACCCTTTGTAGCAGCAGGAAATTCCATGATGCGGATAAGATGTTGATTCATGTTCTCAACTTTGCAGACTAAACAGTCCTCATTGATCTAATTTGCTTAAGACTAACGCTAATACAAGCAAATGATTCATAGTCCAAAGTCTATCACTGATATTATTTCAATGATATTGACTGAAAACAATGTTGAGCCAGTGATTGAAATGCTCCTGCAGAGTAAGCCAAAACAATGGCCACTATAAAGACAGATTTCAGCAATATATTAAAGTGAAATCATTTTTTAAATTTGCTGAGCATTTTCTGCATAGTTGGAAAACTCGGACTCAGCAAAAACTCGCGAAGGTCTGAAAAAAAAAATTCGGCAAAAAACTCAGGAACTGAAAGACTGCTTAAATTTAATTAAAAATGTCTTATTTTTTGCAAAATTCAATGAGAAGATGCATCCAATAAGTCAATTAATGAGAACACAAAAGAAACAAGCTGAGTCTAGATATATTTAAACACAAAGTGTGTACAAAATCGCATTCTCATGAGAAATGTTGATGGCCTGAAGCAAAATAATAAATATTTTCTGTAAAACTAAAAGTAAATACATCATTACAAATTTACAATTACATCTTCTTCTTCCCAGCTCTAGTAAAAACTAAGAGAGAGGTACAACTAGAGGTTCTAATCCTAGAAGCCTGCACTGGGAGTGAGTCGTGACTGTGTTGTTATATGGAGCATAATCAGACTTGGAGGTTAATTTTTCCCCACTTCTATCGGTGCAGTTTCCCCCAGATTTCTTCAACGGGGGTTTGGGGGCATCGAGAGTTATTTTTCACCCTCTCAGTATAAAAATGAACTTGACTGTGCCATTTTTTTTGCTTTATGCGGTTATGCACAGCGGCAGCCGAGTACATTCCGCTTCTAATCGATTGCAATCAGCTAGAAAGGGCTTGGAAGCCATGTAAGCCCACTTTCCTCTACTCACAAGCCAAATTGCTGCAATCAGAAAACGATGAGGAAAATGCCATTTTTTTCCTTTTTAACGCACAAGAAAGATGTGGACGAGTTTTTTTTCAAAAACTTGACAACTTTTTCATAAAAACTTGCCGATTAATCGGCATGTTTTTTCTACGAGTTTTTGGGGGTTTTACTCGCTGGCCAATAAAACTCGGTGATTACTCAGTGAGTGTTCCATCTATGATTTGCTGTATGTTTTCTATTGCATTTTTGTCTAAAGAAAAGGACAGACCTCCATGAATGTCGTCAAACATTTGTCATATCTGAAACACTTCCCTCATTTTTAGATGGAAAAAGTTGATTGTTATGTAACCAAATTTAAAAAGTCTAAGGAATTTTAATACCTGCATTGATGACCAAATCTTGACTTTCGGTACATATAGAACTTGTATTAGGTCTTTGGTGACCAGTAATCTAGGACAGAAATTCCACTCTGTAACTTGCCAATTGTGCTTTAAGAATTCAAACAAACAATTGAACATGAAGGAACAAGAGCTAACACTAAAAGAATGGGATGCATAAGGATTACCCTTGGAGAAACCCAGTTCTGGGAGAAAAAACTCTAGCAAGCATGAGGCCTACTACCCTCCTTATCTACCATCTCCTAATGATTATAATCTCAGGCTTCCTGGGTATATTACAGACAAGAAAATTTAATGTTACACTCTTAAGGCTTGTGGCCATGGCAGGCCTTTGTTGCCATAGTAGTTGTAATACTTTAGTTGTTTCAAGCTGTCATAACATTGTTTGAAGTATATGAATCCTATTCTGCATGCTGAAGTTACAGCTATAAGATAAGCATACAAATCAAAGATAAAGAAATTCAAGTTCCAGATAATTGAGTTCCAGACAACTTGCATCAGGTAGAGAGAGCAAGGAAATGTTAGCCACTTCTCAACTTATGCCTACAGTAAAAAGTCATGCATATAGGAAGATTGTCCACTGACAGTGAAAAAAGAAACATACAATTATATCTGAGTACAACAGCAGAAGCTAATAACAAGGAGAATTTGAGGAATACAAATCTCCAAGGGTTGACCTCCACACTATTGATGTAAGTTTTGTTCCATTATAACATGCAGAATTTTAAGATGAAATGCCAAATTTCCAACTCTCTCTTCAATAAGGATGCTCATATGCTAAACATGTAGGCAGGTCGTGTGATCAAATGAGACAATCTCAAGGTTACTTCTTTACAATGGACTTCCACTCAGTTTTATGATGTGATATGCTGGTTATCACAAAGGGACTTACAATGCTTATTCAATAGCCACCAACTTGAATTTAACTTCTTCCATCCAAAAGACTACAAGGGAAAGGGTTTAGAAAGCTAATCTACTCCTAGAATGTAAGAAACTGTGGATGTCTTTTTAACTCTACTAGACTTAGTTTAGCCATCCACATCAACCAAGCTAGTGCAATCTCCTAAGGTAAATGTAAGATGTTCAAACTACTACCATTCCATCAACACCGTCCATCGATGCATATCAATGTGCAAGCAATAATCAAAGTAAAACACATAATTACACCATTCGACCACACAAGGCAAGCAGTGATTGATTTCGTCACTTGTAGTCTTGATCATTTTCTTGCATGACTCGTTCTTTGATATCCATTTTCATAATTTGATGTTGAACTTGGGTTGGAATCTTCTTTTCAACTTTCATTCTCGAACTATCTTGCTTGCCCTGAATCCCCGAACTTGTTCTTGTAGCACCCATTTGTTCTCTCCTCGCTTGAAGTCTTGAATTTGGCCTTGCCATCGTCTCCATGTTTCTCCCTTTTCATAGATTACCTTGCAAAAAAAACAGGTAAATTTTATCGAGCTCACAAAATGATAAGAATAAACGTGATGAAGGAAATCTGAAAGCTTACATGGTATGAGATTACATCTAGATATTTTTCTTTTACTAAAGCAATTTGATTAGGGATTCATATAAAAATATAGAGGCAAAATGCACTTTTATCTTGAATTTTCTACCCAGATTTGTTCCTTTTTAACACACCTCAATTCTGATTTCTTTGTTTGTCTAGCCCAAATTTCTTTCCTTTTGCAAATTATAAGTTCTGATTTTGATATAGAATGGCCTCAACTTCTGATTTGAGATGAATTTTCTGTAAGTTTGGGTCTAGTAAGGCTTAGTGTTTGTACACCTGCCCAGATTTCTTTCTTCAGCACCTTATATCTCTGATTTTCTTGAAAATTGGCAAATTTTGCCTTCCAAACTCCCTAAATTCACCCCTCTTGGTTACAAAGTCGCTGCCCAAGAAGTTGCCATCTTTATAGGAGATCCCTGCCTATAGAAGACAGAAATATGTTCAAATTTTGAGGTAGAAATGAAACACTGCTCTTCTCTTATATAGGCAACTCCAAAATGAAAGGGTGTACCTCTGATTTGGGCTAACTTGGTCAATTTAGGCCAATAAAATCATTTTGAATTGATCCTTTTATTCATGCATAGGCCGACCTTGTTTGAGCATGAAATGCAAGTTTTTAACTTCCAAACTTTGTGTTATGAGATCTCCTTTTAACCCCCCACTGATCTGATTTTGAGCCCAATAATCCTGGGTCGAATTCATATGTGAGTCGAGATAAGGATCTTGACTTTTGGTTAAACTCCTCCACTTTTGCTATGAAATGCCCCTTTGATGAAGGTGCTATATAATCTCCTCACCCCTAAATCATTACCTTGTCTTATGATGGTGGAAATTAGGAGGGTTTCAGGATTAAGAATCCTGACTAGGGGGCAGATTCCGCCCCTTAGTCGGGATAAATTCAATGTTACCTTCATCAATTACTAGTTGCCTCTTCACCTTTGTTTTGCTCTCCTAACTTTATTCTTTGTTTATTGGTTAAGATTTATCATTTGTAATCTGCATTAGGAGCCATTTTGATCTGATTTTTTATAATCACTTGCTCAAGATTTCATTCACATTTACCAAGATTTTCATCACCATTTTACCTCTCATCTTCATTTTCTCAGTTTTTGAATGATTGGGAGTTGAGGATATACTTCAAACATCACCCAATTAAGGGCGGAATTCTGGCATGAGTTGGGATTTTCTTAAGGTGCTGGACAGAAATTTGACATGTCTTGAGATTAAAAATCCCAAGGGGAGCTCGCATTCCACCCCTCCCTTGGGATTGTCCTTTAACCCTTTTATATTTACAAGTCTATTGGGCACAATTTAGACTCCCAACTCCATCATTCTACTTGGTCTTGGTCTGATTTTATAATGGATTTGAAGTTTGTAAAACTCATTGTTGTTGCCTTAGACTCATCCCCAACTCCATCATTTCACATTCTAGGCTATGGATTCGATTTTCTCATGAAACTCGCCTTTTGTAGGGGGGGCGAAATTTTGATGTATTTTGGGATGTTGAATCCTGAGAGGGGGTCGGATTCTGACCTCTCGAGATTATCTCCTTGTTTCATTTAGTTTCACCAACTCCCATCCAACCTCATATCTCCATTAGTCCACTTTCTACCTCAATTTTGATCTGATGTGCATCGTTTTGGAGTTGTAAAACCCACCGTGGTTGCCTTGCATCGACATCCATTCAACTAGCATTTGAGTTACTCCCTTTTGTTGCCTTCGACTAGGAGGCGGAAATCTGGCATGTGTGGGGATCAGGAATCCTGACTAGGGGGCCGATTCCACCCCAAGTCAGGATTATTTCACTTTTACTTAGCTTCCCACCTTGACAATTCAATTCTATCTCCTTGCACTTTGCAATTCAACATGATTTTCAAGGGTGATTTCATGCTTTGTACAATCTGATCTACACTTTGGTTGATTGGCATTTGATTTCATTCATGTATTCCTTCCAAAATTTATCTATTTCTTTTCAAGTTTTGACTGATTTTCACCCATTATCCTTCAAAATTCAGTTCTCCACATCATTTGGGATCGAGATTATGCCTTTTTCTTTTTTTTTGGGGGGGGGAGGAATTCCATGTGAGTCAAGATTTTGAATCCTGAGACCAGATCGGAATCCAACCTGTTCTCAGGATTACTTCACTTTTGCAAATTCCCTTCCCAAAATCAACATTTTGTTGCACTTCACTCACTCTTTTCATCATTTCTCACTTGAAACTCGCCTTGTAATCACTTGGAATCCATCTAGGCCTAGGCGGAATTTTAGGGGTTGCCGAGATTGTCAATCTTGAGACATAGTCAGATTCTGACCTAGTGTCAAGATTTTCAATTTTGCAAGTTAACTCCCAATTTTCACTTCAATTTCTTTAGCTCGAAGGGAAAAATGATTTATGTAACATATAACATTTAAGTAATTTCCTTTCTTATACCTTAAGTTATATTTTATATAAATACTATCAAGATGTTTGAGATAGGTTTCAGGTTCATAGGAGTTATAATAAGAATTTTAGATTTTGGGAGTTCCCAAAAAATTACAGACTTAGCTGAATTTTAAGATTCAGCATGCCTCCGCCAGTTTTTTCTCACACAACTTTTCTTGGCTTTTCAAATCAAGTTTGATATTAAAACAAAGATTTTACAAGGGTTCTAACTCATTTCATCACAAACTCCTTGATTTTGACTCCATATCCTTGTCTAGCTTAGCCCAACTCTCACTCACACCCCTGACTGACTTGACTACCCAGAGAGCCAAAGTTGCCCAAAAACATCTCTTCAATTTGGAGACTTGAAAATTGCTACCAACTAATACAGCCTAAGACCATTACTCCTACTTCCAAAGCAAAAAGAGGGGGTTCCCATTTGCAATGGGGTGATGGTGTGAAAACCTCACAACACACACTAGCAAAGAATTCAGTTTACAAGATTAAAACCAACATTGTTCGAGGGCAAACAATGATGGGCGGGCCAGACTATAATATCCCCTTTTTGAAATAGGAATTAATAATATATAATATAATAACATTTAAATATAAACCAATAAAAATATAATATTGCTAAAATTTAATTAAATTCAATGAATGCTCAAAAGGCATGAAATAAAGAGTTGAGACTCTCGAACATGAGATATAAAAGGGAGAAGAGTACATTAGCAAGGGGATATGGAGGGAGGACGGAAGAAAGAATAGAGCATGTGAATCAAGAAAGAATTAATGGAAGAAGAAAGGAATGGGCAAAAAATCAAATGACTCCTTCAAAAGGCAATTGTACTCTTTCAAAGTGTTGTAATCGTGAAAAGTTGTGACTCTTTCTAAAAGAAGAATTAACGTAGGATTGTACTCTTTCAAAAGAAAGTGATTATTGCAAAGGGCAGAAATGAAGAAGAAGTGTGACTCTTCCCTTTAGTGGACATTGGTAAACAGATAAGATAAATATAAGAGTAGGGCCTATCAAAATCTAGACCTTTAGTTAAGTTAGATCATAACAAATTGATCTTATCTCTTCTTAGTTTAATCTGACTTTACACTTACCACTCAGTTAAGATATGACCACTAATTTTCCTAGAGACTATGAATAAGTTTAGTTGGTTATAGAAATATTTATTGGAATCCTCTTATAGAAATCTATTGATGATGAAGAGGTGTGACTCTTCCCTTTAGTGGACATTGGTAAAAAGGTAAGATAAATATAAGAGTAGGGCCTATCAAAATCTAGATCTTTAGTTAAGTTAGATCATAACAAATTGATCGTATCTCTTCTTAGTTTAATCTGACTTTACACTTACCACTTAGTTAAGATATGACCACTAATTTTCCTATAGACTATGAATAAGTTTAGTTGGTTAGAGAAATATTTATTGGAATCCTCTTATAGAAATCTATTGATGATGGCTTTCTATATTTTGATTGATTAGTTGTTGTTCTTGCTTAGAAATTAAACTAAGCTACAGGGTTTGGCACCTAGAGCAACCAGTACCAATCCAATTTCAACCCGATACCGGTCCTAGTCCGGTACTCCTGCAGGTCTAGCTAGGGTACGGTGCAGTGCGCTCCACGATGCACTAAATCATCTGGGGCAAACCCAAGGCAAATCCGAATGCCTTAGTGCCATTTTTTTAAGGCAAAATTTAGTTTTTTTAAGTCCATGACTTCCATAAAGTGATATGAAACCCTAAAAGTGAGTTTTAAAACACTTATTGAGGTTATTTTTCTCATTTGTTTTGCAAGCAGCTGTTTTTCTCTTTCAGGTTGTGCAAAAGTTTGGCTTCTAGAATCAAATAGAGGGAGTTAAAGATCAATTTTGAAGCTTGATCAATTTTGTTGTATGCAAAAGTATGGCTTCTAGCATCAAATAGAGGGATTATTGAAGCTTCATTCCTACTCATTTGCAAGCTTCCATAGGCTAAAAGAGGTGAGTTTTTTTGTTTTTTTTCATCCATTTTTGTTTCATAAACATGAAACATTATTTGTTTACCTTGCCTATTTTTGGCCATTCTTTTGTTTTTGTTTTTTTAAAATGTGCTCATAAAATTTCTTACCATAGGAACTAGAATGGCATCTTCCTCTTCCTCCATAGGCACAAATGAACAACAAACACACAAATAGATCCAAATTCTCCTCTATGAAAATATGTTGATATTACACAACTAATTCTAGGAGATGGAGGGAATAGTGTTGGAAATTCCAAGGATGTGATGCAGAACGCATGTTTTTGGGTGGTAGGCCATTTGTGTGCAATATCAGTTTGTGTGCAATATCAGGAAGAGGTGTCAAAAAATGCCCTAAGAGCAAAAAACAGAGAAGCACGTAGATTAAATCTGCCCATTCCAAAAAAAAGAAATGCAGCCCCCATTTTATCCGAATATTGCGGTAGAAGACCACCTATTTTTACCACAATTGAGCATGAAACTTTGAAGGTAGAGCACCCATTGTACACAAAAGAAAGGGACCTTTGGAAAGTGCATTTCAAAATGAGTCAAGACATTGTCCACCAAGATGTAGCAAGATGCATGTATGCGAATGGGTTAGCTTTCAATGTTGTTCACTCCCCATTTGATGTTGAAAAGTGTTAATGAAGCTCCAAGAGGGTATAAGGGCTCAAGTTATGAGAAGGTATGTGGACCTTGTTAGAAAGAGAGGTTAAAGGGGGTTAAAGATGCATTGAAGCCCAAAGGGATTCATGGATTGAGACAAGTGTATCCATTGTTTCAAATGGGTGGAGCGATTCAAAAAATCAGCCCTTGATCAATGCCATAGTGGTGACCCCTAAAGGGGCAATGTTCTTGAAGGTCGTGGATTGTGACAAGCAAATAAAAGATGGGCAATTTGTTTCTTTTATTCTCATCTCTTCCATTGAGATGGTGGGACCTAGAAATGAGACCTAGACACGTTGTTCCAGTCATAAAGGACAAAGCAAAGAATTGTAGAGCTACCTACTAGTTTGTTGGTTGTAGAACAATATCAGCATATATTTTGTACACCTTGTGCAATCTTTTGGTTCCCAAAACCACAGATTGGAAATCCAAGAGCCTGCCAATTCTCCAATAGGATTCCAAATTAGTTCTGGCCAACGAACAGGAATAATCCAAATTCCCCTACACTTTAGGCTTTGCTACACCTAGGCGGGTAAACCTTCACCTCGAACCTGATCACTTTATTCAAGACTTTTCTATAGCGAATTTAAGCTTATGAGTTCTCCGGTTGGCAAAAATCCTCAAACTCGATCAATATAAAGTTATGTAATTACTTGAAATGATTTGAATGTTTGTGTAAGGTTTATCAATAATTGATTAGATACTTGCAAGAAGGAAGTATATAGATTTATGACTTCAATTAATAACTCCAATAATTATATTCCAATGATTTTAAATGACCACTGCCTTTGTTTATCCGGGCGATAGAGTCAACTATAACAAGGATTATTACGTACAACTTTATGAGACAATATTTATAAAAATATCATCAATTACTCCTAAGCTCTGCAAAAGACTAATCTTATATGCAATTCTTCGTTAGTCCAAAAGGAATTTAACTTCTCCGGCTGGAAGTCCAATTAGACAGAGATAAGGAAACACGTATATATTTCACACTATCCTGATTGTCAAACAAAGAATGCAGGAAAATATCCAATGCAAAAATAAAACTCTGTCAGAATAATTCAATAATCTATTTATTGATCACAAAGGACGAATCCACATTTTAATTGCAATCTCTTTGTCTTGAAAAAAAGGACCTTTTATTTATTATTAAAATAAAATATTGAAATTGATATTAAAGTCATGCTTTAATATTTACATCTTCCCTTACAAATAGTCTTCTTCTAATTGCTTATTCGAATGTTTCCCTCTCTGCATTTTACATTATGTATATATATATATATATATATGTGTTTGAGTGGCTTTCACACCTCTTTAGGGTGAAAAGACACAACCCTTCTTACAAATTATTTTGAAAAATAATAAACTAACTAAAAAATAACTACCTAACTTTCGGATTTGGGTTTGGTCGAAAAACCAAAACACCTCGTGGAAAGCTAAAATATTTACCGGAGATAGGAAATTTGATTTCCCGAACTGGGTTGTTTTTAGATTTTTTAAATGCGACCATCTTCAGGCTCTGTCGGCATCATCTTTGAAGCAGGTCGAAATTCCAGCATTTTCTAAAAGCTTCGATCAGTTAGTTCTATTTATTTGTGTCATAAAGCTTCCTTCCTTGGATTTTTTTAGTATGGTGTTGTCCTCAATTTTGACATCACAAAATTGTGGCAACCCTACGCAATTTTCTTGTCAATTCGTAAGAGTATCCTCTATGATTTGAATGTTTTGAATAAAACGTTATAAAGATAATTCGTCATCCTTGAAAAACTCTTTATAACACACATTTCATGCGTTCTTTAAATCATTTTCTTTGTTTTTCTTTTTTTTGTTAGCTTTTTTTATCTTGATTTTCCCTTGAGCCAATAGCCCTTTGAAATATGCTCGTTTCGAGCTAACTTAGACATCAAACGGAGTTGTACAACTCAAGTTATGATGTAAAAGGTGGAGTTTTTCAAGCTGACTGCATATTCTTTAAAAATCATTAAAAGGTGGGGTTTTCAAAGTCAATTGCACGTGTTTGAATTATATTTAATATATTAAATAGATTTTAAAGTTCATTTTCAAATTTCAACTCATTCCGAGTTGATTTGACTATAGTTTTTAATGTTTTCGTGAAATTAGCTTTTAAATAATCTAATTTCATGTTACTTTATTAAAACACTATAGTTATATATTAAATTAATTCAAAATTAAATACTTAAGTTCAAAAAGGTGTGGTTTTTATTCTTCATTGCATATCATCAACATGCAAAACACTTTTTAAAACCCACCTCTTGAAATTAAGTCTTTTATATATTAAATACGTTGTTTTTATATGCAATTGCATATGTAAAACATGTAAAAGTGACTTTTTTAAGCCAAAAACATGTTTTATAAGAATGTGCAGTTGAATTCAAAAAGAACGTATTTAATCATTTATGAGTGTTGTTTTTATATGTGATTCCATATAGAAAACAAAGTATTTAAAACTCTCCAAGTGGCTTTTTCCTCATGTAAGACATGTTTTAATCCATATGTAATTGCACTTGAAAAATGTGTATTTAATGGAGAATCACTAAGGGTGTTGTTTTTAAATCCAAATACATATCTTTTTATGTATTTTTACATGTGCAAACTCCCTTTTAAAATAGCATATTTAATCCTTCCTTTTGGGTGTCGTTTTTTAAGAGGATTGCATATGTTTTAAACTCATGCAAAGGCATATGAAAAGTGCGTATTTAATCACTTAAGTTATAAAGTGTTATTTTTATATGCAAATGCATATATAAAAAACGTTTTTAACCATTGGAGCATGTGTTTTGGACTTGTAAAAGCCCATCATTACTCTTTATTACATATATTTTGATCAAAACTCCTTTGGTGGCGATTTTGGAGAAGAAAACATGTGTTTTTTGCTTCTAAAAACCCACTTTTTGGAGGCGTTTTTGGAAAAAACGGGATTTTGAAGCAAGAAATCACTTGGAAAATGGTCAAAACTTAACCGTTTTGGTTGCTTATAGGATCGATTTTGCACGAAATTGTCCAAGGATCATTCTCGGATCATCAAAATTGCATTTTAGAAAGTGTTTTGCTCTCAAAACAGCCCATTTAGGGCACTTTTTGGGCGTTTTTGCTAAAAAACGGCCCATTTTTTGCCATTTTTCTTTACCAAAATCAAATATTTTGCTTCTAAAATGAATTCTTGAGCATTACCTTTCATTTTCAGCTTGTTTATCATCATTTCTAAGCTATTTTTGATGCCCTAGGTGTCGTTTTTTATTGCCATTACATGTGCATTGGAAATGGTCAAAACAGTTGCTATTTCCTTGCATTTAGTCTCTCTTTTCTTCCCACTTGGCTGTGAATGCATGTTGACTCTCCAAAATTGAAGGAAAAAGACTAGGAAAGAGATTTATATATAGTTTTTAAATCTCATCTTTCCTAAATCCGAAAATGCCTTGGATTCATTTCAAATTTTGCCCAAGATTTGGAAAAATTTCTTCTTGTGAGTTGAGGTAATTTTTCCTTAAGTTTTTCCCCAATTCTTTCCAAGTTCATGTTTTGGTTTTTGATTAACATGTAATTTTTCATTTCTATTTCAAATTTAGATGTTTTGTTTGTTTTAATGATTCCTCTTTTTCCATCTACATTCTCCAAGTTGCATATGCAAGTGCTTCATCTTGCTTGTAGATGCAATCGGGATTAAAAACCTCGTTCTTGAAAGAAACCGTCAAAGAAAGAAAGCTTATTGATATGCACATGCAAATCCATTTCAAAAGCCCACTTTCATGCTTACCCGCACTCCATCCACGCTTGTTATATCGCTGTCATGTGACTTAAAACTCATGATGGTGGTTGCTTGCACACTTGCTTATGATGAAAACACAATAATTCATTATAAGTAGATGTTATGCTGCTCATTTTTCATGCATTTTCCACACATAAAGCTTGCTGTCTGCATGTGCTTTTACCCTCCAAAAACCCGTTTTTGGGTTTTTCACCATAAAAACACTTGTTTTTAAGCTCAAACATTTGCATCCATTCGCTGTCCCACAAATTTCCAGCTATCTCCATATGCTCACAACACCCCAAGCTCACTCATTTGCATTGAAAAGCGCACAATGGATCCATCTCATAAAGATGTTCTCACCTTGTGGAATTTTCATGTCACATGCTACATGATTGGAGATTCAAAGGACTTTTGGCTTCAAAAATTTCTGATTGTATTGTTTCCAGAAACAATACGAGTTCTACCCAAGAAGAAGGTTCCTCCTCATCAAGTAAATGCAAGCTAAAGGCTCGCCTCCAAGCATTTACATACAATTTTCTCACTTTCCCAAAAGCTGCAAATGGACCTCCAAATCTCGTTTGTGGATGACAAGTGCTCTCCAAAATGGCATGTAGTGGGATTTAAAAACCCCATTTACAAAAGAGAAATCATCCCATGCTAAGTGCAATGAGTTGAAGACTGGAATGATGATGCGGGCATCGAAAGCTTTCAGGAAGAGATACTTTCCAAGGAAATGACCATTATGATACAAGCCAACCAAGGATGCAGATTCCTATTCCAGATCAAAATGTTTTCACCAAACTAGAGCATATCAACCATCACGCATCCTGTAGTAGCATGAAGACAAACGAAGGATGATGTAATAGGTGTCGTGTCTTATCAGGCACTTAGAATATTTTCATCATGTCTTTGTAATTTGTATTTGACATATGTAATTGCATTTGATAGTATCACGTGCAAAGTTATAACATGTAATCAAGTTGCAAGTGCATTAGGCATGCAACTTTGAATAAGTCAAAGTTAGTTAGTTAGTTAGAGAATAAGTCAAGGCGATTAAGGGTTTTCCCCCTTTCTCTCTCCTCTTTTCCTATATAAAGGAGGGAGATCATTGTAAATAATCATCTTTTTGGCAAGGCAAGAAAATTCTGCCAGTTTGTATCTACACTCTAAGACTTTGAGCTTAGATGTAAATTTGAATTGCTTTCAATAAAAGGGCAACTTGCTTTCAAACTTTGTGTTGATTCAAGGTGTTATGTGATGACATTTTCTCAATATTGATTGTGAGTTTTGGAGTTTTGCTCAAGAGGGATTTGAATTCGATTGTGCAAACTTTGAGCTGCCTATTGCATTCAGAGCCAATTTGAACTTTTGAAGACTTTGTGCTGCAAGAGGACAAATTGTTATAGTTTAATAGTAGCTGCAATTACTTAGAGCTGAAGACTTTGGGCATCAGTTGTAAGTGTTTTTATTAAATTTGAGAGTATCCAATAAGAGACTATGTGCCTTACTAGTTATTCTGCTTGAATCCTTACGAGACAAGCGCAAGAGACTTTGGGTTCTTGTTTTTGTTTCACAAAATATAAAAAAGAAAGTTGCTGCCCCTGGTATTGTTCTTATGTCAATTCCAGGGTCACCAGTATTATCATAGCAATAAAGCACTTTTTGTTAAGTTAGAAACTAGTAGTTGTACACAAATCATTCCTGAAGAAAGAGGAATTGATTAAGAAAACCGCCCTTTTTGTAATTTCAGTTAAGTTCTTGTTGAAGCCACCTACGGTAAGAAGGGAGCCTTCCCTATTGCTGAGAGGAGAGAGAAATCTCATGAGACGTTGTCTAAAGTTACAATTTTGTAAAGTGTAGTCTTAGTGACTTACAAAATTTTTAGCCAACATATGGAGAAACTTTCTTATTGATAATGTATTTGGACTCTCAAAATTTAGGGTACCACCACAATCCACTCACTCTATCTTATGGTACAAAAAGATTGGGAAAAAATTGACTGGGTCAAAAAAGTGTATACAAAAGTTGAGGACATCCAAATGTTCATCGCCAACCACCACATGTCTCGAGGAGTTTTTCAATCATTTTCAAGTTTGGAGCTATTGAAGATAAGTGAAGTAGTAGTCTAATTAAACAATTTAGAAGTCTAAATTTTCTGATTTTCATAATTTGATTGTGTAATGTGTATTCTTCTTTAAATTTGTCTTTAATTTTTTATCATTTTGGCTTTAATTTCTATTATAAGTTGCAAAGACCTGTTTTGCGTCTAACACAATCATCTTGAAACAACTTGTGAAAGTTCAAGTGGCACTTTACAATATGGTGATCAGGCAAAATTAATCTATATGAAAGCAAAGTAGCACTAAGAGACCAACAAAAATTAAGCAAAGGATATTAGATAACTCATGGTAGGATCATGTAGAGTATCTCCTTAGTTTCATCGAGCCCACTATGAACATTATTTGCTACACTAACATGCTTAGGCCTTGCTTTGGAGAGGTGTGTGATGGCATCAACTCAATAATTGAGAAGATGAAGTGCATCATAAATGCAAACGAGCATGACCCTGATGAGACTTTCTCCAAACAATTGCATACAATTGTTAAAGAAAGATGGAACAAGTTGATCACTCCATTACATCTTGCCTATGCATTGACTCCAAAATATTATAGCAAACAGTATTTTGATATGCCAAGAAGGCTTGCACCATATAGAGATTTTGAAGTGTCTAAAGGGTACAAGGTAGCATTCCTTAGATTCTTTCCCTGAAGATGATGTGCAAGATTTGATTACAAATGAGTTCATATATTGTGTAAAAGCAAACGGTTTAAGAATTGACGATCTTCCTCATAGGTTGCTAGTAATTTTAAAACTCTAATTGTTTACTTTGTCTTATCTTCATAGGTTGCTAGTTAATCTCCACCAAAAAGAAATTGGAGTGCATATTCTTTCGTCCACTGAGTAAAGCACAAAAGATCGCAATCAAAAAGAGTGGAGAGCTTAGTATATGTGCATTCCAACTTATGCCTATTTTCACACAAGCAAAATGAATATAAAGAAGGGAAGGCAAAGTTGTGGGATATAGAGCCAGAACATACCGGACTTGGATGTTGCATTTGAGAAAAATGTCTTTCTTGTTGTTTATATGATACTATGTGACATAATTAATTCATGCTTCTAGGCTGCATTATATATATATATATATATATATATATATATATATATATATATATACTTTTTGTATTAACGAAGCCAAAGCAACCCAAAACCCCATTTCAAAATTATGTTGTGCTACCAAACTGGGTTTTCAAACCCAAACTTGAACCAACAACTTAGACTCAATTACCGAATTCTCCTATTTAGGCCTAGGTCTTGGTACTAGAAAGGTTATAGTTTTGGTTCTTCCTAGGTGATTGGGTTCTCTATGGGTCCTTTTGTGAAGAACCCATAGCAAACCCTAGCACCCAAGAAGTACCTGAGGGTGGTACCTAAGCAAATATTCCAAAGTATGAGCATGCATATAAAATAAAATATGCATTGCTTTTAAATTCTCATCAAATCTCTAGATGAATATACCAAGTGAATCTCTATACTAAGCCTTTAAATATTTAGAAGCAAAATATGAAGTATTCAAGACTATGTATGATACTTCTAATAAAGAAAATAAGAATATCAAATGTCAATTGTAATTTGAATTTTCAATGTGTAATGACATTTTGAGACTAAGCATTTTCATTTTTGCAAATTATGAATATGTGATATGAGGTATTTTATTTTAATTTTATTGGCAATTATGGATTCACGGGTATCACTCTTCTTTTTGTATTTATAACTTCAATGTTTGAACATGTGTGTGTACAAATGAACCCGAACTAGTACACAAGGGAAAAAAAATTGCCATACCCATGTACCTGCACCTCGTACCCGAACCGGAACACAAATCGGTGACTTAGAAAGATTATAACATATTAAGTAAAGTGAATTTTCGTGCAGCTATGAATAACATCAATCAGTTGTGAAGGTTGCCTTGTAAATTTTTCTAAGGACTTAAAGACTAATTTAAAGGTGTAATTATCTATGCATGCTTCAACATTTTGAAGTTTTGATCACTGTGTGATTAATGCAATGTTAAGACTATTATTTTGTTTATCCAAGATTAGACCATTACTCATCTTGTTTGAAATTTTCCATGAATAAAGAGTCATATCCTCATAAGTCCTACATTGCCTATATAAATTTGAAAAAACTCGCTGAAGTACTTGGGAAATAATCTCACTACACATAAATACATGGATCACATAGCAGGTAAGCCTATAAATGTGCAAAATGCCCCCTTTTATTATCATAATACTTTGCCCTCCCAAATATGAGACGAATAGGGATAGTAAGTAGCAATCTAGCATGCTTTATTTAAATCTCCCTTGTAGTATTCCCCTTTGGACCAACGATTAATGATTGCTCTCTCTTTTCGCTATCTATATATGTCTTTTGGTTCATTATTCAATAATTCATTTCTACTTCTATGCCTTAACAACTTACCTTGGAGAAAGGCCTTCGTCTTTAAAATTTTCTTTGTGAAGTCTCGGACTCTCGACTTATGATCTCTCTGTCTCTTGTCCCAATTGATTGGTCAATAGACAATGTATGGAATTGATCACATCATCTCAAAAGTATTTTATCTTTATAGTTAACGAATACTAACCTTTATGAATCCATTTGAATTAGTCTTAAAGAAATATTTGCATTGCTCTAAGGACTTTGTATATTGTAGACCTGTCTATTTCAAACTTTAAGTGTCTATATTATGATGATGGCTTTGCTAGATATTGTTCATATGTCTAGTTTGGTTGAAGTTTTGATCTACACATAGGGTATATTGACACATAAAATTGCTAGTGAAAGCCAATTAGGCAACCTTGTATTAGAAGTCTTGTTTGCCTATGCAATGGAGGAAATGTGACTACACAAAAGGAAAATTACATTCCCTTTGAGAACCAATTTCACTACATACATTCATATATCTACAACTGGTGAGAATGGTGAAGATATATAATTATAGATGAATAAAATGAAGTTCCTAAATACAGAAACAAAAAATGCAAATAACGAAGTCTTCGACCAAAATATGAGTGCCTTAGCCAAGGACGACAACGTGGCGCATAGACATTCGACCATGACAAAATATATTTAGAAAGTAGCAAAGACTCAACTCTGTGCTTCGACTATCCTACAAAACCTAGAAGTTAGAAATGCAACAACAAATACTAGATAACATAGATAAATTGAAATAAAAAAAATTAGATACAAGCAAAACCTTAGTGTGTTTGAGGGCTTCCAATAAACCTACACACAAAGAGAAAAAAATGTTTGGGGACTGTTTTGAGACTTGCCTTAGTCAAGTCCCTATTTTGGTGTTTCCACCTCCACAGCAATCAAATATAAAAACGGATCAAAAAGACAAATATACACAATGATAAATGATTTTTAGACATGGGATGTGATAACTCCCACAGTGCTCAAAGACACGAGACAAATAAAAAGAGAAATAAAAAAGATATTACCAAACAAGCTTGGGAAAGCTAAGAGAGTTACCAAGACTACTGAATAGCTTGAAATTGCTGTAGCAAGTTGTGCAAGCTAGAGAAAAAAAGAGAGATGAGTGAACTTGTAGAATCATAAAGATTTCAATAGAGCATCCATGAGAGAACTAGGAGAATTCAAGTGAGTGAAAGATATGTTTAAAAGGAAAGGGGGGAATAAAAAGGTTGTTGGGTCAGTACAAATCACTTTGGGTAGATTCCACTAACCTGAGTAAGTGACAATTGTCAAAATGCTCAAAAGTGACCTTTGAACAACAAAATATCACGATATGTTAGCGCGGCGTGCAGTCATTTGTGCTACACACACTGTGTCTGGACAAATCATGCTCAAAAACGACATGAGGTGAGAAAAACATAGTTAACACGAAACTGGCACAAAAAGGTAGCTGTTGAAAAGTGAACCTAAGCATCTTGCTAGGGAGAAAGGCTAATGCATGGATTGAAATAGTCTACGAGAATGCTAGGGAATGGACACTAAAATACATACAAAAGCGTAGGTGAAATTGCAAAAGGTATGCAATATTTTTACTCTACAGCCTACAAAGTTGTTCTCAAAGACTTAAAGAGAACCTTCAACACACCCCCACGACCTTACAAATTGAAAAGTAAGGAAATGAGCCCCCTTTTTCAAGACCAGATAACTTTTGTGCATTTGTAATAAAGATAAAGGTAGGATAATGATCCCATGTTCCATAATCATCCACTCTAATATATTCGAAGGTACAAGACAAGACACGATAGGTGGTTCAACAACAATTGGAACCACAATTCTCCAAGATAAGTATCTTTAAATCCGAAGCTTGGCCAAAAAGGAGCACATTTGCATGGCTTCCTTTTACAAATAATGTGTTAATCACAATGCCTACTATAGAAGCAATGAAGATGCCTCAAATCTATATTAGCCAGTTTTCTTCTATTAGGTTGTATGTAGAATCAAATTCGCTCCAACATGATCCTTCTAAAGAAAATCTGTCTTAATACTGCTATAGATTTGCCTTAAATGGCTTCTCCAAATATCTTTAAGACTTGCCTTAACACTCAAAAGTTCTCAAAATATTTTTAAAATCTGCAATAAACAAATCTGCCTTAAGACTTCTATAGATTTGCCTTAAATGGCTGCTCCAAATCTCTTAACGATTTGCCTTAACACGCTCTCAAAAAGTCTGCTCAAAATACCTTTAAAATCTGCAACTCTCAAGTCTGCAATAACTGCTTTCCATAAACCTGCTATTATATCTCTCGCAAATCTGCAATTGTGTCTTACCATAAATCTGCTATAAAACTGTATTCTGCTCTTCAATATAAAAAAAATATTTGATGAATAATTTGCACAGTATATGACCAATATACCTATACTCCACACTTGCACCTATTCACCGAAGAGGGATGACCCATCAATGGAGATTGGCCAAGCCCAAAACAACTTTATTAATTTATTACTTTTAATTCCCAAGAGAGAGGCGCCTTGCTAAAGGGGGGTGACCCATCAATGGAGGTAGGCCAAGCCCAAAACACCTTTATTAATTTATTAGTTTTTATTCCCAAGAGAGAGATGCTTAGCCAAAGGGGGTCAGCCTCACAATTTATTTGCAACTTTTCATACAAAATGGGGGGCGGCCCATGCATGATTTCAGATTTATTATTTTACTTTTAATATACCAAGGATGTGTGACTCCATAAGCAAGGTTCACCCTAGCAAGACATTTTTATTTCTATTATTATTTTTGAACACTTCTTAATATGGGCACCACCTAGAGAAGGATTGGCCAGCTAGCATCAAATAAGGAACTTTTCTTTTTCTAACAAATAGAATAAATTCTGCCTTTCATTTGCTTCACATCTCCTTTGACATCAATGACAATAATCCACCTGGTCTTCACCCTTATTGGACTTTAAAACTGAACAATTATGGAACTTCTTGCTTAAAACCAAGGCTTGGGGATTGGATCTATAAGTGGGAACCACAATGGAAAGCCAATACATTATCAAATCCTACAAGTAGTTTGATAAATGGAAGGCCTATGAATGAGATATTGATTGCTTGATCGTGGAAAAAGAATCTATAATTCTTGCAATTCCTCAAAAAACTATAAAAACAAAACTAGATGGTTGCTAGCTCTACTCCTTGGCAGCAAATATTTGCAACCTTTATGATAAAATAAACCTATTTATGTTAACTATCAACAACGAGAGAACAATAATATCGCTAATGTCATGATAAAAGTTGCTTTGAAAATCTTGACTCAACATGCTAAGCACTATATTAAATTGACCTAATAAGGCTAAGGGAATCAAAGTTGCGTTGACACAAGTTTTATGCCACTAAAACATGCAAGATGAATACTTAGTATCCTAGGATAGAATGCCAAATATTGAATCCTCGCTTGATCAAAGACACCATGTATGCTAAAGATTATCAAGGTGACTCCAAGGTTCCTTCTAATTGCAGACACTCACTCAATGGTAATGATGTGATATGCTGGTATCACAAAGGGACTTATGCTAATTCACTTAGGCTTACCAACTTGACTTCCAAATAATATGGCAGTGTGAGTGCAATGAACTACTTCTAACTAACCATAAAAATGAAATACAAATGAGAAAGAGGGTTTAAAAATTTATACTACTTCTAAGATGCAAGAAACTATGAATACCTTTGTGACTACGAGATTTGGTCTTCTCATCAACTCCACCAAACTAGTGCAATCTTCTAAGGTGAGTGTAAGATGTTCAAACTATTACCATTACATCAATATCATCCATGAATGCATATCAATCTGCAATCAATAATTGAAGTAAAACTCATTAAACTTCCAGTTAACCACACAAGACAAACTTACAATCAGCAACTTGCTATTGGTATGGATCAATCGAGTCTCATAAAGGTGGATTCACAATTTCTTTTATCCAACTAAACTACTTAAAGAAAATTCTAAAACTAAGTACTTGAAAGCAAATTCCAAACTCTTAAAGCAAATTCTAAAACTAAGAACTTGAAAGCAAATTCCAAACTAAGTAATGAATGTAAGGAACCATGCAATACTCCAAAAAGTTCATAAGTATTCACCATGCAAACACAACAATGAATATAGACCAATTTCAGTAGTATATTAGCAACAATTCTCCAACAATCTACCTTCAAATGAGGAGAGCAAGCCTTACATAAGGATCTCTAGTACAATGAGTGGTCAAGATTAAACCAAGATCAATGGCTCAGATTTATCCACCCAAGCCCTAATCAAGGTTTTAATAACTACCACTAACAATTATTAAATGCTAACCCAATTACGTCAAAGCACCACCGTATGGGTCAATAAGAAAATGAAATCTCTATTGAGAGCTAATGATAAAATGGGTTAGGTAGAACAATCAACAAAAAGGCATCAATCAAGGAGTCAATCAAAATGAAGTGCCAATTTATAAACCAATAAGAAAATTCAATGCCACATGGGCTTACAACAAATCTTCTTTTAAAAGATAATTTTCTTTGACTTTTGTCCTTTTGCAAATTCAATGAATTTGGATATAATATTGTTAAACTCTTCTATGGATCAATTGGCATGATCTAATTGGTTGAAGATGAATAGGTGACACCCCCAATATGCTAATCATATTACTTCATTAATTCAACTTGTGGCATGATCTAATTGGTTAAGATGAATAGGTGACACCCCAACATGTTAATCATATCACTTCATTAATTCAACTTGTCTATCTTCATAAAGAAGTCTCTACATCTCTAGCAATATCTCTTGATACTCAACATTTTCCATCCTTAGATTGAATGTGATGGCTCATATTCCCAAATTGCTCAACCTTCATGCAGTCTTTTGTCCTTTGAAACTCTTCATCTTGAAACATTTCCCATCGTCATGACTTTGAACTCGCACTTGTCCTTGAAATCTCAATGTCATCTTGATGTCCTGACCTTGATCTTGTATTTGTAGAAGTGATGCAAATGCTTCATGTAGTTGGATTGATCAATCGAACTTAGATTTCCTTCAAAAATTCAAGTTTGATAATCTTCTTTATCCACTGATAGCCTTGGCTCTTTCTATTTCACAACTTGTTCCTTGACCTCCATCTTGAATTTCAACTCGAGCCTTGCCTTTCCACCATCATCGATCCTTTTTACCTTGCAAAAAAAAATTATCTTATTAAATACTTAAATTTCACATTTTCATATCAAGTTCAAATTAATGTTAGAAAATCGAAGTTCTTGACAAAACATTCCTCCTAGATAGTTCTTATGATCATTCCATGAATTCAAAATGCAAAACTCGTCTCTTGAGATCTGATTTCACCTAAACAAATGAAGATTTCAAACCTAAACAATTCAGTCATAACCATACTCTTCATTCAAAATGCTTTTCAAAAATGCAAACACAAACCTTCTACTATCCATGGATTGCCATAAGAAACCAGATTTACCTTGTTATGTATGATAAATTCTGAGTTTTGATGCCTAAATCTGGAAGTGTTTCGAATTTTGGAAGGTCTGATTTATTTCCAGACTTAAGAAATTTCAATATACCTCTACTATTTGAATGCTTAGGCTTGATCTATTGTGATGAAACCTGGGTGGCGTCTTCAGGATCAATATCCCACCATAAAGTTGGAGCTTGTCGATACTCTGGAGTCTTAAGATCCACAAGTCGCAGGGCACTATGCACAACCACTAACTTCTCTACTCGTTTAGAGGTAAGCCTAGTCCTCTTTACAGAGTGAATAAAGCTATATGTAGACCAATTCCTCTCTACAGTAGAGGAACTAGCAACTTGTGAGGACACAAATTTCAAGTATCTTCAACTGTGATCCATCTGCTCCATGTCATTGCCATCATCTAACGAGGCTTTTCTGTGTCAATACTACTCTATCCATCTTTGCCTCTAGTGAGTTAAAGTTTGGACCATCAAGGTTTGTGAAGGCAACCCATTGCTCACGTCGCACGAAATGTACCAAATTCCTATGATGAATACATCTTTTGAAGGGCCTTCGCAATCCCATGTCTCACCTCATCATCCTAACTAAGAGCACACCTTCTAGGCCTAGGCTCATACCATTTTGGATTTAGTGCATAGGCTGCCATGTGAAGTGGAGTATTCATAGCATCCCAACTCCGCATGAAAATTGGCTTAATGTACTCCTCATAGAAGACCAAATCATTATCACGAGCCAAAATTATCTGTTTCATTTTTTAAGCATGTTGTCCATAGTCTCATATATCTCTCCAAGGTCAAGAGAGTTTGTATCAGCATATCTTATGACATCTACAACAGGAGAGATGATGGAGCAAATATATCTGCAATAAGAATAAAAACAAAATGTCAAAATCTGAATTTTTTTAATTAAATGACTGAAAATCATTACTTTTTTTATTACAATCAGAAATTTAAAAAATATAGTAGCTGGCATATCTTGTCTCTACAAGTTTGAGAAATTCCTTCTTTGAAAGCGTCCTAGAGAGAGAAAGTGAGGTGTGTTGGTTGCAAATGAACATTTGAATATCTCTACCTTGTGTCACCACTTCTTTCACCTGAAACAAAATGCATTGTTCAATACATGAACACAACATGGAGTCCAAAAGATGTGTTTGTAAGCAAGCACCCTCCACCATCATACCAGCCAATTTGCACACACATGTTGAATCAGTGATCACCTGAACCACATTTGAGGGCCCGACCTCCTCTATGGCCCCTCTTAGAATGTTAAACTGACAATCTGCATCCTTGTGTTTCCCTGAAGAATTGATGACTAAGAAAATAAGAGCCAGTTGTGCATGTGACAAAGATGTTGATGAGTGGTTGATGTCTAATATCGGTCCACCTATCCATCACAATGGAACGACCACTCTTCATTCAAGTACACCTCATATCCTCCATCACCAAACTCACCTTGGAATATGCTTTGTCAAGGAGGGTAGTGTGTAGTTTATGATCTCCACGGGGTACAAAAGAGGAACCAATATTACCTATGTCTTTGATCATTTTCTTAAAGAATGGAGAACGAGCCACATGAAATGGGATGGCATGGGCAGAAAAGAAATCAGCAATGGAACACTCTATCAACTCCCATGCTTGTGCATTGAACAAATTTGTAACTAACTCCAGCTGCACACTATCACTGGCCTTCCTCTTTCCTTTTTCATTTTCTTTGGCTCCCACACTATGAATGGCACTGCTGCTAGATGACATAGGTTGAAGACTATAAGTATATGGTTGTGAGGGTTGAGGAATTACGAAGGGCAGACCTTTAGACTTGTATTCAGCCTCAATGTGTAATCTCTAACACACTAAGTTTGTATCCTCCTTTAGCTTTTCACAATGTTTAGCTCCTTTGCCTGTAACACCCAAGAAATGATACCACCCTTATGTAGTTCCCTCTAATTTCACCTTTGTATACATGACATTAATACACCCTACTTCCACCCGAATTTTTCTTTTCAACGTTAGTTGGATGAGCAAGAAAAAGTAGAGTAGAGGTTTTTTAGGGTTAAAAGGGCCTCGTGCAAACTCTTTCAAGATAGTTGAAGGGATTTCAAATTTGTTTGGTTCCTATGTTGATTCAGCCACAACATTTCCACTACCACCCCCAAATGCAACTTCTTCCCCTTGTTGTCCTTGATCACCACCATCACTACTGTTGCTGCTCATGTTTAATGACTATACTATATATTGTACAATACAAGCTCAAAATTGTAAATTCTGAAATATAAGGGAAAAAAATTAAAAACCAAACCTAGGCTTTTAAGTTTTTTGATTTTTTACTTGAAACTATGAAAAAAAATAAAAATGTAGAATCTCAT
This sequence comes from Chamaecyparis obtusa, assembly GCA_027943335.1. Classification (NCBI taxonomy): domain Eukaryota; kingdom Viridiplantae; phylum Streptophyta; class Pinopsida; order Cupressales; family Cupressaceae; genus Chamaecyparis; species Chamaecyparis obtusa. Next base: position 114,088 of record BSBK01007870.1, read on the forward strand.
TGATCAAGCAATCAATGAATGAATCAGAATAAAATTTATTTTGATTCATTTATTGATTGCTTGAGCAATGAGATTCTCATTCTACATTCTCTTCAATAAAATTATAAATAATTTAGTAAATGAACCAGAATAACTAGGCAAACAAATACCTAAGCTGCAGTTTGAGTTTCTTCTCTACAAACTCTCAATTTAACTCTTCTAAGTCATCTTATCTGCAAACGCAACCAGTGTTTTGATTTTCTTCTGCTGCAAACCCATATTTCTTCCTGCAAACCCCTATTTCTTCCTACAAACTCCTATTTCTACTCACGTGTTAAAAGGCAAAAGGAAATGCGGCATGTGTACTTGTGATTTCATAACATTAGGGAAAACAGTCAAAACAAAAAACCATACAATTTCTTCATATATTTTATAACATTGGTTAATCTATGTTATAAGTTTAGAACATAATAATATTTTAATGTTTTTAGATTCACATCAAATGTGGGGCCCGCGTGACTCAAAAAAAAATCGCAAATGTTAATAAAATAATTTTTTTATTGCAATTTGTCATCGGAAGCACCATTCTACCCCCGGGACAATCAGGGGATGGCTAGGCTGTTTCCAGCCGCCCGGGGGACAGTCAATGTCGTTTGGAAACCTATTGACCGTTTCCGACATTCCCAAAATGGTTTTCGACGTTTCCAAAACAACTTCCAATTTTTTAGCCAACCGGAGACAACTTGGAAACATACTTGATCGTCCCCCCCATCCTCAAAACTGTTTCCGTTTCTCGAACGTGGCCATTAGGGGTGGAAACGCGTTTTCAAGTAACATAGCATCATGTCAAAATCGAAAATCTGCCTATTATTGGGAAAAAAACATAGATGGCTTTCGAAATTTTCATGCTCATTGGGCAAAATGCACAAGGACTTTCAAAACTTTGATGTGGATTAAGCAAGTGCATAATCCCAAATCGGAAATCTTAGGTGTATTGGGCAAAAACACATGAATTTCGAAAAGTAGGTGCTCATGTGTCAAGTGAATTTTGGAATTCCAAGGCCTATGTGGCAAGGTACCATGATGTCACTCGAATTTGACAAGGTCATGTGGGAAGTTGCCCTTAAGGTTATCGAATTTGGCAAGGGGATGTGGCAGGGTGCCTATAAGACCTTCGGATTTGACATGTTCATGTGGCAAGTGCCACTTGGAAATTTCTGAAATGACAAGGTCATGTGGCGAGTGCCACTTAGATGCAACTCGGAAATAGCCTAAGGATAGGGCAAAGCCCCTTAGAACTTTCGAAAATCACCCCTTTATGGGGCAAAACATCATGCATTTCATAGAACTTGGCTTGTTCCATAGGCTCGAATTTGATGTTTGCCAATTGGAATTAAGCTTGTCATTGATCAAATTCTGACACTTGACATGGAAATTGACTAAGTTTGAGGCTTAATGTATTGACTTAGTTGAAATTGTCAAGCCCGTGGGCTTGTCTTGGACATTCCTAAAATGGCTAAGTCAAGTTTCAACTCTAGCCTTCACTCAACTTTACAAACTTCATGCTCTTCCCTTGATCATTCCATTCCAACCTCATATTTTCCTTTGGTCAACTTGATTGAATGTTCATTGCTCTTGACAATGCGTGGATCAATATTGAGTTTGAATTGTAATTTGTTAAGCCCTCTCGGGCTTGACCCAATTCACCCCTTTGCCTATGTTTCTCAATCTCAACTTCGTTCAATCTTTTCCAAGACTTACCCACCACAAATTATCTAAGGCTTTGACTTGATGATCGAACTTGAACACTCCCTATTACCTCAAGAACTAGGCCTACTCGAGAATTGGACTCTTGAAATGTTGCCAACTGACTCCTACACTAACACCTATTGACAACTACTAACTGCTAATGCGAAAAAAGGGGTCCCCATTTGCAATGGGCGATGGTGTGAAAACGTCACAACAAGTTGCTCTCACATCTATTATTGATATTTAGAAGACTTTGTCTTGAATACTCTAGAATCTACACCATACCAACATCAATCAAACATGCATTTGTTAGACAAAAGATAATGTGGAGAACCCAAGTTCTAGAAAAAAATTCATTGAAAATTTCACACATCAACAAAATATCAATAGCGTATAGCTCACCTCACCATTGTTTATCTAACAATTACAAGAGCAATATACAAGGAAAGCCCTCCTTGATGATTTTATTCTCTTCACTAATTTCAAATAATGTCACTACTTACTATATCTAATCTACTCTCATCATCCAAGATAATTTTCATAATGGTTTGATATGTACTCAAGCATAAGATGAGGATGGTAAGGCATGTCCTCAGAATACTTTATAAAAGGTTATGAAGGGTTTGGTTTCATATCCTTGCCCTTGAAAAGAGGATGCCCAATCTTGAAATACGAGGGATAGAAGCAAGCCAAGGAAATCTATCACAAGGAAAAAGAATAACAATTTTAGATACTGATCAAAAAATAAGGGAATCATCCAAATCTTTGAGGAACCAAAAGCAAAGATTTATATATTTTAGTATCTCGTAATTTTAGCTTGGAAAAGTAATATTTGAACTCTACTAAAGGAGGTACTCCTAAGGACCCCCAATCTGCAAAAAGCTTGGTTGCTAAAGTCCTTGAAGATGTTAGGATTCTTCAAGCATTCAATATTCAAAACAATAATACTAAACACTATATAAATTTCACATCCAATGAAAACTTAAAGTTAAAAAATGTATATATTTTTACAATGACACTTGTCCAGATGAAAATAAACAATGGAGAAAAATAACTAAACTTCACAATGCAAAACTTTCTAATGGGTAATTCTTTCAAATAAAAAGCCCAACCAAAAAATTTGTGTCACTCACTATACTATTTCAACTAAGCGATTGCAAATATAATAAGCCTTTTTGCACCTTAAGAGTTTTCCAACCAAATTTTAAAGTGATTCTAACAACATTCCCACGATACTCATGTAATGTCCCCTTGTTGAAATGGAACTTATTAATAAATGACAATAATAAAATAAAAATATAATAGAGTAAAATTAAAATATGATATGATTAAAATTTAACTAAATTTAATGAATGGTCAAAAGGCATGAAATGAAGAGTTGTGACTCCCTCAAACATGAGATATAAAAGGGAGAAGAGTTCATTTGGAAGGGGATATGGTGAAAGGAAGAAAGAAGGGAGCAAAGGAATTGAGGAAGTGTTAATGGAAGAACAAAGGAATGGGAAGAAAAGGAAGTGACTCTTTCAAAGAGACAACAATGACGAAGGGTCGTGACCCTTTCAAGTGGGATAATTGTGAAAGGTTGTGAGAAGTGACCATTATGAAGGGGCATGACTCTTCCCCACATCGGAGGACATAAAGGGTAAAAGGTTTCATTTGAGGAATAATATATTATTCTCAAAGGCAACAATGAAAAGTGGTGACTCAACTCTTATGAAAGGTGGTGACCCTTCCACCACTACGACAAAAGAGAATTCAGTCCAAGAATTGAAGGGGACATTATAAATAAAGGCAGACTTAGGGAAGAAGGAGAATAAGGCATTCAATCAAGGAAGAAACTTTGAGTTTTAGAATTAATAAAACTGGACTGCAGACTTATAACTGTCAAGTCATAGATATAATGCATAATGCATTCTGATCTGGCTGATTTATTATCTTATCTTCCATTAAATAGGAAGTAGGAATGTTATGTAGATAATATATTGCTTCTAATATGTGTGTGTGCACACACGGGCGTAATTAATGATGGTGAAAATTCCTTTAAAGCTTACAGCCAATTTGCTGTCCCATTATGGAGGGGCAAATGTAAATGTAAGGAACAAAAGTATCATGAGGGCCCATTTGAGTAGAGTAGCCCCGAGTGGGGCAGGGAGGCCAAATGGGGGTGTCATTCCGTGCTCCTGGGCTTTATTGATAGGCTCAAGGCGCCTTATATGATCTCCCATGGTGCTCCATAATATGGATGGGTTGTTGGAAAAAGCCTTAAAGGAATCCACACACAAGATGATGGAATTATATAATAAGGGAGGCAAGTAGCACATAAGTTTGTTCCTTTCCAATTTTACAAGGCAACCAGACATCCAAGAAATGCTCAGAGTCTGTACCTTGCTTAACCTAGTGTCTGATACTGCGATAGGTTATGTTTGCACGCGTATTTTGAATACACTTGTGTGGTTTGTGCTCTTAATCTAGGTAGTCAGTACGTGTTTTAGCAGCTTGTTTCGGCCGTTTGGTTATATATTGTAACCTACTTTGATCTCTATGATGGAATATAAAAGCAAATAGAAAAAATACTTGCTTAACCTAGGAAACAGAGTGCTGCAAGTATGTTGGAGTCTTCGAAAAAAAAAACAAGAAGCATAAAATTGATAACATTATAATTTGTTTCGTTTAAACTTCGCGCACCTCCAAAGCCTTCTTGTATTTGCGAACGTGGCGAAGACCGCGCAAATGGCCCTGTAAGTCATCTTTCTCCAACTTCTTCCCATCATTTACCCACTTCTCAAGTGTCGATTTCGCCGGCTTCCTCGAGTTATTAGAGATTCTCCAGTATAAACCCATTGGCGCACTTTTACGGCGCGATTCCTTGAATGGCTCCTCCGTACCAACGAGAGCTGATTCTGCCGACGAAAATGTTTTTAAAAACAAAGGAAAAACTACCCTGCTCTCATCATACGGGCTTCTTTGCTGGTAAACTGATCTACTCAACCCCTGCACTCCAAGCCTGCAAAAAAAAATTTAAAAAAAATTTACGACCAATTACAAGTGGAAATAAGCTGATCGTTTTTCAGAGATCTTCGTTTTCTTGGTTTTGGCTTTATCAAATCTAACCGTTTGAAGGCATTTGCGAGAAGAGACAACCCCATCTTGTCTACTGAGACGTGCAAAATGATCAGAAGTGAAGATTTCTGATTTGGGTGAGAAGCATATTGGCGGGGTTTAAGCTTCGTACTAAGGTTTTGGCCAAGTTAGGGAAATTCTCTTCATTTTAATCCGTCTCAGCAGCGTTAGGCTTCCTTAACTTAATCTTGGTAATTTTATTTCATTATTTAGGGGCACCCAAACTTTGGGGTCCATCTAGGTTGCCACGCGGACCCATGATTCAATTTTTTAATCTGCCACCTAGATTGTTGAGCTGGCAATCTTAAATAAAGATTTATCTCTATGGTTTCGTGATTTGCCACATGTTTCGATCCTATTCATCCAACGTGTCTACTTACTATCATTTTGGTGCGTCAACTAGGATGTACGCAGGCCCACACCCCAAACCTACCTCCATACCATTTGCACTAGATAAGGTGGTCGCATGACATTCCACAACATGACCACCTAATCCACCACCCTCACTGCCATACTTCCCGCTAACACCTTAAATTGCAACATGTAGTGGCATTTACTATGTGTCACCTCTCCTTACAATCACCTTAGGGGACTTGTTATTCAAACAAAACTCCATTCAATTCATCTAACAACATGCAAATCTAACCATGTTTCATTCCTTTCTATCCCACCCACTCTGGAGTCTTTGTTTGTTTTGTGACCAGAAGGTGTTTGGTCAGTGACTCTATAACTTTCACACCTGACGAGACCGTGCTCTTTTCTTCACCAGTAATACCAGTGTGCTTGGGTTTTTTATCACATTGTTTCACATTCATTGGTATGGATTGTATTGCATTGTTTTGTGTCGCATTATATTTCATTATTTTGCATTGTTTTGTATCGCATTGTATTGTATTTATTTCCTCTTCTTTTTGTTTTGTGGGTATGGATTCTATATGCAATTGTGTAATATGAAATGGTAAGCAATGAAATGGGGTAATTGTTCAATCCATAACACACATTGGAATACAAAACCACCTCAAAACAAATATGATCAGCAACACGTAATGGGAGAGATGCTAATGCCAGATTTTTGCTTCTAGGGTTTCTATTCCTTCGTTGCTTGAAAAAGAGAGGGATGATATCAATATATAAAGGACTAAATAAAATAGATTTGATCTAATCCAACTGAAAACTAATGTAAAATAAAATGGAGAAATATTTGAATGCACTTGGAAATGAAATAGGAAGAATAATACTTCATATCTGAATTTCTGATTTTTGGAATCCTAAAATGACCTGTAATTGGAAAATTGAGATCTCAAGACTTGTATCTTTCTATGCGTGAAATTTCAGTCAATACTAGGAGGGACAAGTCACCAATGTCATCATGTACCCAAGGACATGTCACAAATGTCATCATGTGCCATGGGTTTTCTATTAGAAAAGTTGCAGAAAACCTGTCTTAGTCTTAGGAAGGCATTGTTGCTTCGATAACTAAATTTGGGGTCTTATGTACCTACAAATCTGAGGTATGTGCATGTGGGTGGCTATATAGGGGTTTGTCTTTGTTAACCCCCCATTTTGGTGATTCTCACCTCCACAGATAACCAAATATGATAAAGTGTGTAGTGCTCATTAATCTAGAGTACGTTTAAATTGCTATGAGATAAAATACATAAATGAAGTGTTAAGATCTACCCTATGTGTGATAGAGTAAACCCTAATACAAAAATTGTAATCAATGTGTAATTGAGAGCATGCAAATAAACATATATCTAAAGCACAAATGTATAGATATGAAGATAACAAGAAACCATACCCAATCTTAAAAGGAAGAATACAAGTCAATCATCAATTGGTGATCTCCTAGTTATCATCATTTTGTGGCTCCATGATGTTGAAAATATGCTTGGATACTTGAAAAGAGGTTTGAATGCTTACTAGAAGAGTTGTTGTGGTCTTGATTCACAAGTCCTCGCTTCCTAGGATGTCTTCAAATTGGGGCGTCGATCTTTCAATTACTTTCATCATGCCAAAATGAAGTGTGACAGTTGCTTTTATACAAAATTGGGAGATAGAGTTGAGAAGGTTGACTATAAATCTAAATCCTCCACTAAAACCTTGAGACATGGACCTAGTTTAAACATGGGCACAAAACTCAGGGTATGGTGACATATATCTAGGACATGTCATCAATGATGTCATGTCTTACCCTGAACATGTCATAATTTGGTCTATGGGTCCCAGAATTAGACGGTTAACTGTGATGTCAGGACAATATACTAAGGCCACAAATGGTCAAATAGGGCCTAAGAGGTGAGATGAATTATTTGATGTTGCATTACAGAGAGGGGGGGGGGGGGGGGGTGAATCAGTAATCCTAATCTCAAATACCTTAATAAACTTTTCTCTGATTAACTCAGTAACTACTTGTATCATCTTAAAATGGAAGCACTTCCATGTTAAGAGTGTTTAGCCCTCCGAGTAAGTAGTTTGGGGTCATGTCAAGCGCCTTGATCGGGTCTTTGCAAAAATCTAGATTTCTCCCCCCATTGTGCTTCTCTCTCCACTTGTTTTCACTATCTTTCTGCATTTCTTAGAATTCTGGATTGAGGTCCTGAGGTTTTTGACCTCAAGGTCAAAGATGACCTTGAGGGTCAATGACGACCTTTACCCTAACCTAGGTCAGGGACGACCTCACCTCGACCCTGACCTAGGGCGGGGTCTACCTCATCCTTGACCCAGGGTTCAAATTTCAAGGTCCCATGATTTCGAGATGTCGAGTATCGGAAAGATTTGTTTTCCCACTTATGGGTCGGCTATTTTGGTCTCCAAAATGGTAAATCCTTAAATTGCATTTAATCTAGGTATATTTCTAGGGGTTAAAGTTAATTGGGATTTAATTCTCCAATGTTAGCCTTCTCTAGAGGTTTGTGCCCTAGATCACTATAAAAGGAAGCCTTCCTCCTCTCATTTTCACCAAGCAATCTCATGATCTCTCAAACACTCAAGCAAGATCAAGCAAGCATTTCATCAAGCATTTTCAAGGAAGCATTCAAGTCCTCTTCTCCATTCAAGTTCTCCTTTGAAGATCAAGGATTCAAGCATTTAAGCCTTTGAAGGGATTTGGTTCAAGCATGCAAGATTCCTCATTCAAACCCTAGATCTAGTCATCATGATGGTGTGATCTTCCTTCAAGATCCTTTGTTCATCTTCTAGATCCATTCATTCTCCTTTCAAGGTGGATTCTAAGCATACAATGATGGACGTTTTGGATTTACATTCATGGTTTTGATTTATATTTTCCATTGTTGTGTTCAAGCTTTCATATCAATATACTTGTTTACATTTGAAATACAATTGCATATCTATTGAATTTCATAGCTTCATTGTTAGATCTACTTCTACTACTTGCTAGCATTCTCAATTTTAATTTCATTATTAAGGTTGATTCCAAACCGGGGTTTGACCAAGGCAAACCCCTCATCCAAACAACAAAAATCCCCTTTGTCTTGTAGGTGCAGGTGCAGGACTGCGGATCAGAGCTTGGATCTAGATACCCTTTTCAGCAAGTTTTTGAGATCCGTGAACAAAGTCAAAGATGACCTTCAAAATTCTAAAGTAGTCCTTGACCTTTTATCTGGGTCAAAGACTACCTGCTACCAGAAAGACAAAAGTTTTCTGGGTTTTCTCCGTCTTAGCATTTCCAGTCCGAGACAGGTTGCAGAATTACCTGAAACTACACACATACATCAGAAATTAGCATTTTCCAGATTTGCCCTATTTTTGAGTTTAGTATTTGCATTTCTATTTTGCTTCCTTTACATGTTCACAATATTTTCCATCACACACATCCCTCCACTACATTTACAGTCTATCCAATAAGGTGAACCCTAATTTCACCTTATTCATTTTGGTGAAGCCGACACACTTACCCTCTTTTCTTTTGTGGATTTACATGCCCTATTGCCTTAGATTTAATCTCTTCTTACATTAAGATTAGGTTTATTTTATGCTCTTGCATTTTAAAATTCAAAAATACAAAAAAAAAATCTATATATTCAATAAAAATATAAAAACATTTCTTGCATTTCATGTACTATGGAGATTGTTAAGATGCTTTGGTGTGTGGTCATGTTCTTTATTACCCTTCTTTTAGCATCTCTTTACCATACCTATGATTTTTATGAGAGTATCATTCACTTCATTGTGTTGATGACCCTTCATTTTGCTCTTGCTTATGCTTTTGTGAAATTAACTGACACTAGTCTTCCTACATTCAATGCTTTCATTAAAGATTTATGTGGTAGTCTTATTACTCTTTTGGATTATGTGAACAATTTGGTAGATGATACACCATCTCCTAATCCTATCGATCCTAATTTGATTCCTAATCTTCCTATTCCTAATATGATACCTAAATCTTTATCTGCTATCCCTAGTTCTTCCCGTACTTATGATGGGATTCAAGCTATAGTTCAGGATGCAGATGTGCAAGACTTCTTTGATTTACCTTCTCCTCCGATTCATGATGATATTAAAGGAAAATGTAAAGAAACTTCTTCAAAACCTATTATTCCACCTTATACAACCTTTACTCATGAACATGATAAACAATCACCTCCTGTAGAAGCTTTACATAATATGTACACTACCAGATATAATATGGTGACTAAACAAGGTTATAAAGGTTTAGGGCTTGGAGTTAATGACCATGGTATTAGGTTTCCAGTTTATATACCCCCTAAACCGGATATGTATGGTGTTGGTTGTTCAAAATCTCATGTCAAGGTAGGTGATGTTAATCATCGTCCTCCTCTTCACATTCTTCTCCCCACACCTATCTTGGAGAACCCTAATGTTCACCAAGAAGTGGCTAAGAAGGTATATGTTGAGTTAATGAATTCCAAGAAAGAAATCTTTAGACCTATGCTGATAGATGCTTTATACAAATACAAATGTCCTTTTCATTATAGTAATACACATTTACTTGTTGATTGTAAACATTTCAAGTTATATGTTAGAGAAAGAGCTGATTTAGGAATTATATCTCACTCTCATGTAGTTTTACAATTCCTTCATAATTTTGATATAGGGGATTCCCCTTCTTCTGATATAATATAGATTTTCTTCCCCTCTTATCTCATGACTGGGGGGCAAGAGGTGTATTTTCATCCAGTCTCCTAGGATCCATTTAGGCTTTTAGCATAGATTGTGTCTTGAGCTTAATTGGTATTCTTTCTCTCCTATCTTTCTATGGTTTTGTATTATGTTTATAATCATCCATAGAATCTATTTTTCAAGATATCTTTTCTAAGACATTTGTTTTGCAAAGCTATCCCTTGTCTCTATCTCTGGGGGGCAAGGTTCTTCCTTCTTTCTCTTTGTCTAGGGAATTGCTTTCTTTAGCTTAGTGGTATTTGTTTATTTTGCAATATTATTTCATCATACTGATAGATGTTTTGACTATGGATAACCTTTTTATATGAGAAGTTGTTGTCCTAGGTCGTCACCTCTTCTCTGTGTTGCAAATTATGTTCATTATAAACTCTTACCCTAGATTTGGTGTTAGAGTTGTTTCCCTCATTCCAAAGATTCATCTTCCTCTTCTTTGTAGGGGGCTTGATGATTGAATCTTTGTTCCCGTCTTTGAAAGATGATATTTTATCTAAAGCACTCCTCTTTGGTCGGGGTCTTGTTGATAAGATCTCTTTCTTTGAGGATCCTTTTTCCATGAGTGACATATCCTTTTCACAATTATCTATACTCTTGGATGTAGGGGTCAATATCCCTCGCTAAGAATATGGTGTACATTGTTGCTAGGATATCTCCTTGTATTGTGAAGTAGGTATCCTCTTCCTCTTCCTTATCATGTCTAGTAGACAGCCACGATAAGGAGGGGGGCATATATAGGGTCTCCCTTGTACTATAGTTTTTTAATTTTTATATGCTAAATCTTGGAAGGTAATGCACATAAGTTGCTAAATCCTGAAAAGATGCACATTTATATGCTAAATCTTCCGATTGTAATGCACATAAGTTGCTAAATCCTGAGGAGACACACATTTCCAATATGCTAAATCCTGGAAGGTAACACACATAAGTTGGTAAATCCTAAGGGGACACGCATTTTCAATTTCAAAATATGCTAAATCTTCTGAAAGTAATGCACATAAGTTGCTAAATCCTGAGGAGACAGGCATTTCATATTCATAGTGATACAAGAAGATGGATCTATGGGTATTCTAGAAGCCATTAGAAGATGCATTACAATTGCAAGCACAGTTTATGGGTGAACTATCAGGTTTGGCCACCTATTTGGCTCTCCCTCCCTTGGTGATTCACGGTAAGGTGGGCATCTTACTGGGCGAGGTAATCACTCTTTTCCCTTTCTCTCTTTTCACTTTCATGCTAGTAGGATTGGATCATGAAGCTATGTTATTTATAGTGTTTCTCTTGTCTTTCTTATGTAATCATTTATACTTTTATGATAGCTTTCCAAATATGATATCAGTATGAGAAATATTTCTTAGCAAGGTTTCTTGTGCTACTTGATTTGGGTTTGTTTAGCACTAACCCCTCTTTTGTGTCTTTTTTCCTTTTTTGTTTTCGCACCCTCGTACATGTATGTTCAGTTAGAATCCTGTAATGTCCCTATTTTTTAGACTTATGGGATTAGCTTGGTTTGGTGACCCTCATAGGCTAATCAGGCAATCAGAGGGGGTTAGATGGTGGAGCCAACGTTGGGATTCCATTCTGGAGGTTCAAATTATCAGGTCTGCTCTTCATTCAGATCATTTTGGTAAACTTACTATTTTTAGTAAGTGGTATTTTGGGTATGGCCAGGATTAGCAGGGTGTCTGCACAGAGTGTCAGATGTCTCAGGATTGAGTTTCAGATAATCTCCAATTTGAGAGACTTACTATTTTTAGTAAGTCTATTTTTAGCAGTTGGCTATTTTTGGCAGTGGGTTATTTCCGGTAGGGAAGTTTGTGTTTGAGGCTCTGGTGTCAGAAATAAGTTTGTTTCAATTGGCGGGATTCAGTGGCTTTATTTTTAAAGTTATAGTTATTAAATTAAGTTATTTTAATTTAATAACTTTATAACTTTATAACTTTAATGTTATAAAGTGAAGTTACCATTTTAAAGCCTTTTATATTAAAAGGGTGAAATTGTGCTTTTTCTGAAAAAGCTATATAACCAACTCGAAAAAGCACTTTTCATTATCTATTGTTGAATTATGAATTGATTGAAGTTTGTGTGAGAGACTACCTGGCTAGGGTTTTGAGGACTGATTCCTCTTCTGGCAATTTGAGCCATTACAGATTAATGGTGAATTTTGCAGCTATACCTGAGATCGTAATCCAGTGCTGAGGTATACTAGAATTATGGGAAGTTTTGTTCTACAGGCAAATCAATTTATTCATTCTGGGGTTTGATTTGTTTTCCTGCTGAAGTTCTAAAATTGTTTGGAGGAGTTCTATGTTTCTTCATTTGGTAATTGTATTCGAATTTGTTGAGGTTTTCCAATTTGTCAAGAGAGATTGATTTTTCTCTGAGCTATGAATCAAGGAGTGAATCAAATTTAATGCACGAGTCTTGGTTTTAATCACGCATGTGCTGCATGAGAGTTTTGATAGTTGTGTGAGGGCTGCTTGTTATTTTATGAGCATTCATGTCATCACTAGATAGTTGTTTGAAGCTACAACAGGGGCATTAAGGGTTGGCAAGTTATGACAGCCCTTCCTAGCTACCACGTGACTGCATTAAGAGCAGTTTAATACCTCCAAGCCCTATGTTTAAGTGTCAAATCTAGCACGTCGATCTTCTTTATTGCTGCGTGTACTTTCAGTGGGCTGCCGAAAGACATTTGGAGCTATGTATATTGTTTGGAAAGCATCATAAGCTGCAAGAGCATGGATTACCAAGTGCTCATTAATTTGGGGAATGAACTGTAATTTTAATGTGTTATTTATTTTGGAACAAAGAAATAAATGTAGATTTTATGCAGAGATATGTAGAGTTTATACAGAGATTTGTATTGTTCTAGTTTAATGTCTGAATTTGGAGGAAGTGAATTTAAATTGCCAATTAAAAGTAAGTTTGAACAAGTGTTTGCAAATATTTTAAATTTAAAATTAAGTGGATTCAGAAGAGCCAGCCAAGGCACTTTACAGTGGTATCAAAGCTATTTTCCTGCCATCCTATGGGGTCTGGACTCATTTTTATTCATAAGTTTTTAAAAGTGATCGGCACTTCTATTTTCTCTAGCCATGGATAAATACAGGAGATCCAGTTCTGAAAGTCATCATAGCAGTAAGGGAAATAGAGAGGAATTAAATGCTTTAGTATAAAGCATGGAGAGACTTAGACTGCATCAACAGAGATTAGCAGAGAGCTTGTCGGATCCAGTTACAGTAGACAGGGCAGCGAGATATATGGTCTTTGCCTTTAGAAGGCCGACATTGAGTTTGCAGGGGAGAAGGCTAGAGTTTTCTCCGATAGTAGTCTGTGATGTTGATGTTCCTACATCTAGTTCAGCACTTGCTATTCCCATTTGTAGTGCTGATGATGGATTTATTGCACCGAAACCAGTGGATGTTTTCGTGCCATTGGATGACAGCAGTGTTGAGCATCACAAGGTTGAGGCTCCCAAAGCAATCACTACGGATTGTACAGAGGTAGCTGATGTTGTAGTTATCACTAAGTGTTCAGACTCTTTCATGGAGGGAGTTATTATTCAAGATGTTTATGTCAGTTGTAGTAGTGTTGCTACAGTTCAGGAGGTAGTTGCTTCCTCAGATAGGACCGAGGCATGTACGGAGTCTCCCAGTGGTAAGGTTGGTGATCTGGGCATTACATCAGGGTCAGTTGATGACAGTTCATGCTCTAGCATTATTGGTGCATAGCTTGATGTTGAATCATGTGTGCAGAGACATGTGTCTGCAGATGAGATTTTAATAGGAGATGTGGGAGTTGATAGTTTAGACACATCTGATGACACTTTTAAGGATTTTGTGAGTTGCATTGGAGATGACACCCCCTATGAGTTGTTGGATGATGACCGCGAGGAGTGTATGAGCTCTGTCAGCTCAGAGATTTATGATAGCAGTCGTAGTATGGGATCAGTACAAGAGACAATGGTTTTCTCCTATGTTGAGGATGTGAGCATGGAGCTTTCTAGTGATGACACTCAGGATGGGAGTGTTGCAGTTGATTTGGGTGACATAGTTTCATGCCATAATTTAATTGATTCACATGACAACATTGAGTCATGTATGCAGCCAGAGTTAGTAGAGGAGATGTAGATAGATGATGTGAACACTAGCATTGCAAATATCTCTGATGCTGAGAGAGAGGACGATGAGTGTTGTAGTGTTTTTGGCTTTCTATATCTGACTTTGGGTGTAGATTCAACGTTGTCATACAGTGGTGGTGGGTTCCAGGATTCTGTGTTATAGGGACTCACAGATGAGGACAGGGAAGCTTATGAGTGGTAGGAGTTTGTTATAGCTAGGGCTTCCACTTCTAGAGAGAGGGTTACTTCATCGGTGACTCATATGGATGTATTCTAGGATCTGGACTGATAGATGGTCGCAGAGGATGAGGGATTTGGAGATTGTGTTGAGTCGGATTCAGCAGCAACTTCCCCGGGGTTAGATGAGGACGTGTCTAATGCTTGTGCTCAGTTTGTAGATGTGTACTCAGATGAAAGTACATAGAGAGATGGTGATCATGAGGGGAGTTTTTTGGATACAACTTCCTCTCATAGTGTAGACAGTGCATCTGAGGTTGTTCATAGGAGGCCTATTGTACAGAGTCATCATGTGACTAGCCAGTTTCGAGTTGATGAGAGAGATATTACTTCTACTCTCGAGCATTTTGATGTCGCTCGTTAGTTGTTGGTTGTTTATGGTTGGGGTGCTCCTATGACAGATGAGTCCAGTGGTGGTTACCTCTCATTGACAGAGATTCATTCATTGCGTGAGGCTATCAAGATTTTGAGATAGAATTACTTACAGATGGTAGCCGAATGAGATCACCTAGTGGAGTGGGGGAGTACAGTTTATGAGGCACTGATGGATAGAGAGGAGGAGGTGAGTGAGCTTACCTAGGAGCTCATGTAGCGACTACTGAGGTGTTAGAGGACACTCAGCGGGCTCTTCAGGAGTCACAGATCTAGTTAGAGGAGGTGACTGTGGAGTTGGAGCATTTATGGTCCACACTGGCCCCAGACCCAGTTTGATTGCACATTGAGGTGGTTGGTGGTGAGTTTGCTCCTATAGTTGGTGTTGAGGAACATGATATTGTGGTAGACACATCTGTTCAGGATATGGGAGCACTTGGTATGGTTGAGGTAGGAGTACCAATGGAGTCAAGCTCTCAGGTTTATTTGCTTCCCTTAGTTGGGAGTGAATCCATTTCATCATCTCACATAGATGATAGCATGGGATAGTTGGTTGTGCCACATTTTCAGAGGGATCAGCTATGGATTGTGGGGAAGCATGTTGATGCTTCCATGTATAATTTCTATTGCACTAAGTCTTTTATGGAGTATTTACTTGAGAGTGCAGATGTTCGACAGGATTCTTATAGTGTCTGAGGGTACTCTCATCTGAGGCTCTTGTGTTATTTGGAGGTTGGCTGGGAAGATTTTGGAGACTCTTTCTACTATGCTTCCCCATAGGGATTGCGAGGTTGGGTTTGTTGAAAGGATTGCTCAGGTACCTACCCAGCCTATAGTTATGCAGAGTCAGAGATTGGAGCCATCTCATGATTCCCAGTTTGATAATGATGAGCTATTGATAGAGATTGGGGCTTCTGACTGGTAGTATATGGTGGGGTGTGTTCATCATTTGTCTTTTGACCCACAGGTAGAAGATTTCATCTCACGCAGGGGTAGTTCGGCTCCAGTATCCTACCATCCATTATGGGATGGATTAGCACCATCATTTGCAGATGGATTTGGTAGTTGCAAGTTAGATTACTTGCAGTATCCACACACTCAAGACTATTTATCAGATGACAGAATTGATAATAGTGATTCAAGCACATTTGGCCACTATTGTTTTCCCAGTGCAGTTGGGTGTGAGTGCTGGATAGAAAGGGACTCATCTTTTGACAGAGTTGTTATTTCAGTTGGGTTGAGTTTCGCTGGGTTGTTTTCAACATCGACATCTACAGTTGGTTTACATATGTTTACAGTGATGTCTGTTTTGTTGATGTTGGTTATTTCTTCACAAGAGTTTGGCGAGGATCGAGACATTACTTGTGACCATCCTTGGGATCTGGGTGGTTTATGATGTTGCTTATTTTCCTGATTGCTTGAGGACAAGCAATCTTGGGGAGGGAGGACTGTAATGTCCCCATTTTTTAGACTTATGGGATTAGCTTGGTTTGGCGACCCTCACAGGCTAATCAGGTAATCAAAGGGGGTTAGATGGTGGAGCCAGCATTGGGATTCCATTCTGGAGGTTTAAATTATCAGGTATGCTCTTCGTTTGGATCATTTTGGTCAACTTACTATTTTTAGTAAGTGGTATTTTGGGTATGGCCAGGATTAGTAGGGTGTTTGCACGAAGTGTCAGATGTCTCAGGATCGAGTTTCAGATAATCTCCAGTTTGAGAGACTTACTATTTTTGGTAAGTCTATTTTTAGCAGTTGGCTATTTTTGGCAGTGGGTTATTCTCGGCAGGGCAGTTTGCGTTTGAGGCTCTAGTGTCGGAAATAAGTTTGTTTTAGTTGGCAGGATTCAGTGGCTTTGTTTTTAAAGTTATAGTTATTAAATTAAGTTATTTTAATTTAATAACTTAATTACTTTATAACTTTAATGTTATAAGGTGAAGTTATCATTTTAAAGCCTTTTATATTAAAAGGGTGAAATTGTGCTTTTTTCGAAAAAGCTATATAACCAACTTGAAAAAGCACTTTTCATTATCTATTATTGAATTATGAATTGATTGAAGTTCATGAGAGAGACTACCTGGCTAGGGTTTTGAGGACTGATTCCTTTTCTTTAATTAACTCGGTAACTACTTATATCATCTTAAAATGGAAGCACTTCCATGTTAAGAGTGTTTAGCCCTCCAAGTAAGTAGTATGGGGTCATGTCAAG
This sequence comes from Chamaecyparis obtusa, assembly GCA_027943335.1. Lineage (NCBI taxonomy): Eukaryota > Viridiplantae > Streptophyta > Pinopsida > Cupressales > Cupressaceae > Chamaecyparis > Chamaecyparis obtusa. Next base: position 131,034 of record BSBK01007870.1, read on the forward strand.
CGCCTTGATCGGGTCTTTGCACAAATCTATCTTTCTCCCCCCATTCTGCTTCTCTCTCCACCTGTTTTCACTATCTTTATGCATTTCCTAGCATTATGGATTGAGGTCCTGAGGTTTTTGACCTCAAGGTCAAAGATGAACTTGAGGTTCAATGATGACCTTGACCCTAACCTAGGTCAAGGATGACCTCAACCCTGACCTAGGATGGGGTCTACCTCATCCTTGACCTAGGGTTCAAATTTTAAGGTCCCATGATTTTCGAATGTCAAGTTTCAGAAAGATTTGTTTTCCCGCTTCCGAGTCAGCTGTTTTGGTCTCCGAAATGGTAAATCCTTAAATTGCATTTAATCTAGGTATATTCTAGGGGCTAAGGTTAATTGAGATTTAATTCTCCAATGTTGGCCTTCTCTAGAGGTTTGTGCCCTAGATCACTATAAAAGGAAGCCTTCCTCCTCTCATTTTCACCAAGCAATATCATAATCTCTCAAGCACTCAAGCAAGATCAAGAAATCATTTTCAAGGAAGCTTTCAAGTCCTCTTCTCCATTCAAGTTCTCCTTTAAAGATCAAGGATTCAAGCATTTAAGCCTTTGAAGGGATTTGGTTCAAGCATGCAAGATTCATCATTCAAACCCTAGATCTAGTCATCATGATGGTGTGATCTTCCTTCAAGATCCTTTGTTCATCTTCTAGATCCATTCATTCTCCTTTCAAGGTGGATTCCAAGGATACAATGATGGAGGTTTTGGATTTAAATTCATGGTTTTGATTTACATTTGTCATTGTTGTGTTCAAGCTTTCATATCAATATACTTGTTTACATTTGAAATACAATTGCATATCTATTGAATTTCATAGCTTCATTGCTAGATCTACTTCTACTACTTGCTAGCATTCTCAATTTTAATTTCATTATTAAGGTTGATTCCAAACTGGGGTTTGACCAAGGCAAACCCCTCATCCAAACAACAAAAACCCCATTTTTCTTGTAGGTATAGGTGCAGGACTGTGGATCAGAGCTTGGATCTGGATACCCTTCTCGACAAACTTCTGATATCCACGAACAAAGTCAAAGATGACCTTCAAAATTCTAAAGTAGTCCTTGACCTTTTATCTAGGTCAAAAACTACCCGCTGGCAGAAAGATAAAAGTTTTCTGGGTTTTCTCTATCTCGGCATTTCCAGTCCGTAATAGGTTGCAAAATTACCGAAAATTGAACACAGACATCAGAAATTAGCATTTTCCAGATTTGCCCTATTTTTGAGGTTAGTATTTGCATTTCTATTTTGCTTCCTTTACACATTCACAATATTTTCCATCACACACATCCCTCCACTACATTTTCAATCTATCCATTAAGGTGAACCCTAATTTCACCCTATTCACTACTTAATAACAACACAATTCACTATTTACCAACAACAGTAAATAAACTATAGCTTTTAGTAAATCATTCACAATATGTAACACCAATATTTAATGTGGGAACCCAACTTTGGGAAAAACCACTGTGGGAATTGTCACCCACTAAGAAAATACAATTTTGAGGTACACCCGGTTAAGAGCCAATTCGGTTAAAGATTATAAAACACATTGTTAGGTGTGACCTGGTTAAGCGATTTACCTCAGATCTGTTAGGATCTTCACCCTATTAGGAGTGGCCTTGTTAGAGGGCTTTAAAATCTCTTTTAGAATGTCACCTTTTTCAAGGATTTACAATAAGACTATTAAGTCCACTCTGTTAAGAGATTTCTCTGTTACAAATGCTAGTAAGAAACAATAATAAAAATGACATGTAGATGTGCAACTATCTTTGCTCAATTAGATCCTTGTGCGCTCTTCAATCTTCTCTTCAATTCTTCATAATCCACTCACATCAACACTTCATCAAATCACTATTTTCCCGCTTGAAATTTCTTTGTTCCTTCTTCTCTGCAATAGTCGGTAACCCTTCAACTATTCAATTTTCCATCCATTTGTCCATATAAGATCATCCTTTATATAGACAATTTTGCCTCTTAATCTCATCTATTATGTTTTCCTTTAATCAATCTTAACCGTTCAATTCATTATTCATTGGATTTGGATCTTGGTAACACGTTTCCTTTTCACCTAGGAACTTTAAATTTTATTGTAACTTGTTCCACATCTTTTTTCCACTTAGATCTTCATCTTGAATTTTCATAACTGTAGATCTCTTGTAACTAACTCTTCTCACCGTCATGATCATCCAGCTCATTGTAGATAGTCATTAAATGTTGATTCCATCCATATTTAATATATTTTCCTTGCTCGGTGTCCTTCATTAGAATTTGGTTACATCGCTCGGTACCTAGACCTTCCTTATTTATCGAGTGACTAAATTTTTACCTTTACCTTACCGAGTGAGTTTTCCATCTCGGTAGCCAAAACAACATTACTTACTGAATTCTCAAATCTTTATCAACTTAACGTACTCATATGTTAGGTAGAAAACAACTATATCAACATACTCTAATCATTGTCAGATCTGTATCAGTTTCCCATTTAAGTTCTAAAACTTCTCAACTTCTCATTTCTTCTCCTCCTTAACTCATTCATCTTATATCATTACCAAATGATATGACAACATAATATAAACCAGAAATCAATTTCTTGACATCAATGACAAGATTATAACTGATCTAATATTTCTACTATCATGTATTCCTCTTATATTGGGTGGTCTTCATCATCAACTCCATCAGATAATCAATTCTTCAACATTGTTATCAGTTATGGTAACATTCGATTGGAGGAAAAATAAAGGAGCACACTTAGGAATACGGGCTTATTTTGAATTTGAGTAAGTTTAAATGGGTTAGAGGACCCATATTCAAATTTAGGTATGCATTAAATACAATTATGAAGTCCTATTATGCAATCTATAATGGGAACACACTAAGGTAGGTGCTAAACAATCTTGAAATTGTATACCACTTAAAAGTGCTTACAATTTGTGATGGTACAATAATGAAAATGAGGTATTTAAACATTACATGCCAACCATTCATGATGACCAGTGGGAGGAGTTATATATCATGTTCTCTCACCTCATCTTCGATCCATGTGAGGATTTTCTCCTTACTAAGGCTACATAAGACCTTTAAAATCTGTTGTTTTCCATTTCTTTTTTTGTCCTCTAACTCTAATATGGAATGTTGTTGTGTTTGGTGCTTCTTGCAATGTTTTTAAATAATTTGTGTTTATTAACACAACTTACTATGTTCATAAATACTTGTAAGTTAATAAGGGAATAATACTCGTGTGTTCTAGCTTCACTTGCATGTTCGTAGTTCTCTAAAATCAATAATTTGGTTTGTTCAAGCATCCTTGTTGGTATTTGGCTTATTGGTCTAATTTGTTTAAGGCTTTAAAGTCAACTGTTATTTTTGGGTTTGAGGTATCTAGTTTCACTATTTAATGGTTTCAATTTCACTGTTAATGGATTTCCAATTTCATTGTTAATGGGTTTCCAATTTTGCCATTTTTGTTACTATAGGGTTTCCAATTTTAAAGGGTTTCTAATTTTAAAAGATTTTCATTTTATTGTTACTATATGCTTTAAGGATTTTGATTTCACTATGGGATTGGTTCAATTTTACTATTTAAGGGTTCACAATTCACTAGAAAGGTATAAGGGTTTAAGGGCATCAATTCCTATGTTTCAATTCGGTTTAAGGGTTTTGATTTCACTACAGGAGTGGTTCAAATTTATTGTTAAAGGGTTCACAAACTCACTAAACAACTATAAGGGTTTAAGGGCATGAATTTATATGCTTAAATTCGGTTTAAGGGTTTCAATTTCAATTTCCTAGGGTTTCAATTTAACTAGTTCGGGGATTTAATTTCACAGTTTATGGGATTTAATTTCACTTTTAATGGTTTTCAATTCAATATATAACATTTTCAATTAATTTTGAATAAGGATTCAACTCTACTATTAAGGGTTTCCAAATTCTTTTCCAATATTAGGGATTCAAGGGTTCCAATTTCACTATTGGTGGATTTACAATTTCACTGATACTATCAAAGGGTTTTCATTTTACTATTACTATAAGGTGTAAGGGTTTCAATTTCAATGTACAAATGATTCACAAATTAACTAAAAATGTATAAGGCTTTGAGGGCATCAATTTCTATGTTTCAATTCGGTTTCATTTCAATTTCAATTTCCTAGGGTTTCATTTTAACTAATTTGTGGATTCAACTTCACATTTAAGGGATTCAATTTCACCTTGAAACTATTTCCATTTCAATGTACAACATTTTCAATCAATTTGTTTAAGGGATTCAATTTCATAGTTAAGGGTTTCCAAATTCTTTTCCAATGTTGATGGGTTTACAATGTCACTGATACTGTCAAAGAGTTCCTATTTTACTATTACTATAGGGTTTAACGATTTCAAGTTGAATGTGGGGAGCGGCTCACAAATTCACTAAAAATGCATAAGGTTTTAAGCGCATTGATTTCTATATTTTAATTCAATTAAGGGTTTCAAATTCAATTTCCTAGGGTTTATTTGACTAATTTGGGGGTTCAATTTCTCAATTCAAGGGATTCAATTTCACCTTCAAACGGATTCCATTTCAATGTACAAAATTTTCAAGCAATTTGTTTTAGGGATACAATTTCACGATTAAGTATTTCTGAATTCTTTTCCAATGTTGATGGCTTTATAATGTCTCTATTTTTTACTACTGCAAAAATAGGTTTTGAAGGGACCCATAACCCTTTACAAAAAGATTACAAAAGGTAAGACATTAAGAGCCCCCAATAAAAAATAATCAAACAAAAGATTGGACCCACAAAAAACAAAACCAACCCCATCCAACAAACAATCAACCAAAAGACAACATAGACCCACAAACTAAAACAAGAGAAAAAATAAAGTTAACCAAGATTCTTCAAGGTCATTGCGACCTCTTCTTCTAATTGATTCATTTTCAAAGAAGAGTTCTTAAGCTCTTGGATGTCTTGAGGTACAGGAGTAGCCATCTTCTTCATGCTTTCTTTGGTTCTTCTTCCTGTACCTTGAAAGTCACCAACACCCACCTCACCCTCCTAATCAAGGTTAACAATAGTCTTATCCTGGTGAGAAGTCTCCAACTTAGCAACCAAGGCTCTCATACTCTCTGCAGAAACCTTCATGCTTCTATGACTATGCTCTAGAATCTTCCTGAGAGTGACATCAATTTTATCTACCTTCTGGTTTAGATTATCCAGCTTCTCTTCCAACAACTCTCTAGCCTTGCCTTTCCCTTCCATGTAGTCCATCATCAACCTTTTCTTATCAAAGGTCCAAAGAGAAAAGGAATGATCAGAAGTAGGGGCCTTTTGGGGCTCTTTGGACACACCATTTGAATGCATCTCTTCCACTTTAGTTGACAGGACATGATATTTTAGGTTTACAATTTTTATCTCATGGAAGGCCCATCTCATCACCCTTAAATTGTACAAGGAGATGGCCTTAAAAATTCATAGAACCCCAAGAGTGACCTCCCTTTTGTCTTCAAAATCATCATACCACTAGAAGTTGCACCTTAACAAGGTGCAATGGTTATGTTGATAGGAAGATATATTGGAGCAATATACTGAAGGACAAGAAGAGAATTTTGAATAATTTTAATCCAATGTAAGATGACAATTAGCTTAAATCTTACGAGACACCTTAATCATTAGTTCCATACACTGATCATATGTAATACTTTTTTGGTGTTATTTATCTTCAAGACCCAACAAACAATAGGAAATTGGCATATTCATATTGTTGAGTTGAGTGCAAGCAATGTTGTTGATTAATATGCATGTTGAATTCTTAAATTTGACTTGATCTAGTTGATTTTGTCATGGGTCGGAGAAGATATATATAGAAGAGAAATTTGTAACAACATAATTAATGCTTCAAGAATAATTGAGGTGTGTGGTTGTAGGAACTTGAGTTGCACACCTTCATTTTATAGAGAAATAGTTGTAATCAAGCTTCCTCCTTCTCCCTTGTCATTGTGTATGGATTGTTTTGTATTTTGGAGTATAACTCGCAAGAGAACATTGGTTGAATAGATGACATTGAGTACCTTTGTCATCTGCTATTTTGAGGAATATAGTCATCAACAATATGATATATTGCAGTTAAAGAATCCCTGTATAGAAAAATGATCAAATGCAAAATTTAAACCCTAACTTATCTCTAATCGATCCCTACACCTAATTTAAATGCGAAGCTAATTTTCCTATAACCCTAATTTTATCCTAACCCCAACTGAAGCCTAACACTGATCCTATCACTAAATGTAGTTTTGATTTTGTATCCTTGATTGAACCCTAATTCTAATCAAGTAACTCATCTTGTAAACCTAAATCTAATCTTGATCTTAAGCTTCATCCAAAATCTAATCCTGGCTATAATTCCAATGATCCCAAAATTATAATAATCAAGAAGAATTAAGATTACAATTGTAATTAACTGTCTTGAATAATTATTTAAATCTATCAAATAATAAAAGGTTACACTTACAATCTATATTTGTAGGCATATAACTAAAGTAATTAATTATATTTTTACATATATATTTTTGTTTACTCCACCTTATTTATGTGCATGTACCTATTTTTTATATCCATTCTATCTATTTGTTCCTATTTGAACTATCGGATTAATGTCACACATAAATATCAATCTTATACCTATAAATCTTGACCCTCAAATTTCAAAAAGAAAATATTAGAATTTTCTTCATTTCATGTTTACATTTATGTTATTTGAGTTAAAACATTTTACACCATACCTCCTAATTCATTATTAAAAGGAAAAAAATAATGATTCTTTTAATAAATATATTTCATTAATTATATTTCAACTTATTTTAGACTTATAAAAAAATTTCTTCTAAATTATTCTATCTCAATGTTTAAATTTAAATGCTAAACACTATCTTTTCTTAGTTTTCATTATTTCATTAATCTTTTTACCTACAAAATAAACAAATTGGAAATTTGAGTTCTAATTAGCAATTAGAAACTTAAGCAATACTGAGATTGAGAAGAATGAACTTGAAATATAAGGGCAAATTATCAGGGGTTTTTACAATTTCTTTTATGTGATATATGAAGTCCACTCCCTATACACTTAGGCACTTTCCATCTAGTCCCATTAAATTAGTTACAACACACAAGGATTTCCCATACACCACTTGAAATGGCATTATCATTGACAATCTATTCATCAAGTTGTATGCAAACTCTACATACACCAACACAAAAACCTATCACATAGCCTAGTTCTCCCTAATAAAGACTAGAATAGATTGCCAAAACTCCAAGTAACATTTATTGATCACTTCATTTGTGAATTATATACAAAATTGTAATTGAACTACATGTCCAATTTCACCCTTTCCAAATTACTCATCTCCCAAGTCTCATCTACTATCACCACATTGGACCACTTCTTGAAACACATGCTTTGCATGAATCAACCCTACACCTCCTATGCAAGTGTAAAGAAGTCCTAATCCACCATAATAAAAATAATATACACCATCAAATTTGGATAGGCACGTGACAATAATAAAAAATTAGATCCAAAGGCAAACAAAGAGAGGTTATAGCTCATATCCAACACATTTTGTTGGGGTGAAGTTGTACACTAAAATAACCAAGGCCCCATTTGTTTGCAGAATTGGAATTTGAGTCAAAACCTGATTATCTCAAAATTATGTTTTGAAAATTCTGATTTTGTGTATTCGAAAGATAGTTTGGACCGTTTGGTTGACCCGGAAGATGACTAAGACAATCCATCTTCTGTGTTTGGTTGTCATTTTTGAAATTGGAATTAGAATTGAGAAATTCTACTTCTGTGTTTGGTTTGCAATTTCAAATTGGTGTCGGGTATCCAACCATCTTAGTAGAAATAGAGGACTATCACAAACATTTTGTATGGTCCAAAGTCTGGCAGAACGATCAGGCATTCTACGATCTTCAACCCTGGCATCTCCTAGAATCTACTCAAGAGTCTCTTTATAATCACATGTAACTTTTTTGCAACCAAATCTGGGTTGTTCAGCAGGGGAAGCCCAAAATATTTCCCCACTGCTCCGTAATTGTAATTCCTGCAAGTGGATTGACACACGTTCAGTATTCATAAGATCAGAGAACGAAGTAGTAATTAAGAAAGGAAATTAATTGATAAATGAAATTACCAGCTGAGTTGAAGAGGCCCTCTTTCATAGTACTGATCCACTGGGACAAGGATATTGTTTGGAAGCCTCGCAATTCCCAAACAATCATGTAGTCAATTTATGTAAAACTAAATGGCAACATATTTTGCATACTTCTAGTCTCATGGGCGATGTTGGCAAAGAAAGTGGCGAGCTCTCTCTTGCAAACTTCAACACTTCCAGTGCTGCCAAAACCAGTGAAATTGCTAGCTTTCACTGTGCTGATAAAGCCATTGTGTGTGTAGAATTTGTTTCCAACACAAGAGGAAGGATTTTCAGATTTAATCTGGTCAAAGAAGTCCTAGGTGATGATGGATTCAAGCGATCCAAAACCCCAAATGAAAGCTGGAAGATGATGGACCCGACCACATAATAAATTTTAGATCATAAATTTCCAAAACCGGAATATGAAATCAAATTCCACCTCTTGGGTGGGAAGATAGTGTCACCCGTTTTAGGGCCTAAACCAGGTTTTCATGACATAACCCGAATTTCATATTAAAGTTCCAAACAATGGATTTGCTGGAAAATGGGAAGTCCTACCGCCAATTTCGCTCGAATTCCAGCAAACAAATGAGGCCCAAGTGAATTAACATTTGTGACCCATTTGTGAATTAATAGTTATGCAACCACGTCAACCATGTCATAACTTTTGGCCTAGCTCTCGGCGGCCATATCACCATTCTTTAGGGACTAATTTACTAGGATGCACAACTTCGTGGTAGTATTATTGCCTGCCTCCTCAAATTTGTCACTGGTGGCTTGGTAAATCATTTCTTATATTCCTGCACCGAAGTTCTTCTTCTTCTTCTTCCTCTTCCTCTTCCTCTTCCTTATTTTATAAATTTTCTTAAGACAAGGCAAAAAGAGAAGAAAGCTTTGTGAATTTTTACAACCAACATTTCATATCAAACTCCATGATGCATCATCAAGATAAAAGCAATAAAATGGCAAGAGAAGATAACTTACTTTTCATTACACTTACTCTATGATGAATTATAGATTCCATTCCAAAATGTTGACAATAAAAATTTATACGATCAAATTTAAAAAATCAATCAACAATTAATATGAACTAGAAATTTCATGATTTATTATGAAAAATTTCAATCAAATTTGATAATTGACCACTTAGATAAAATACAATGAGAGGAGACCTATCAAAAAAATTAAATGAGAAGAGAACTTAATTTTTATTTGGCTGACAGTTATAACATACTATAAAATTTGATGGGAACAATTGATGACAAAAATACACCATAAAATCTTTAAAAAAATCAATTTACAGTCAATAAACTAAAATACAAATTCAATTTAAGAGTCAATGGAACTATTGAACTATGAAAATTTCATGATTTTAATTTTATAATTTTTATTTTCGCCATAGTCTATCCCTACACCAAGTGTGGCCACTAGCATGACCACCATTGAAGGTGTAATGGTGGATATTGTAATCACATTTGCCTCGGTTTACATAGTATATGTAGCTATTGCAAACCCTAAGAAGGGAATTATCAAAATCGAGGCTCCAATTGCAATTGGGTTTATTTTGGGTGTGAATATTTTGGCGGTAGGATCATTTTCTGGAGGCTCCAATTCATTGTTTAATGATTATTAAATATACCAGTTCAACTCTATGTTTCTCTTGAATCTGTTTATTAGATTTCAGCTACAAATTGAATGGAGAGTGGAAAGTAGAAAAAGTGGTAAGTTATAGATTGCTTGAGAATCTGGATGGTGTGGATAATTATTATTGGGATCAAGCCAAATGGTGGAAATTTGGAATCACCATTTAAAGAATTATACATGCAAAAGTAATCTCAAATCATCATACATTGATTTGACAAATAATTACCAAGAACCAATTTATTTGGCATCTATGAAAAGTGTCTGAAAGCTATCTTTCGAAACACCTCAGTCTCCTCCTAACCTTAAATTAAGCATAAAACTTTGACAAAGCTATAAATCTTGAAGGAAAGCAACCAAAATGTCAAAATTTTGCATCAATAATTTAGTGGTGAGTGTTAACATATTATCCTCAGGTTTATGTTTACTTAGATTAGGTTTATTTTAGTTTATTTTCAGTTTATTACTTGTTTTCTGTTGTGGCAGTTTTGCGTAACAGTTTATAACTGTTGTTGCTAGTTCTTTATATTTGCCTTGTTACATTTGATGCAGCAAGGAATGAGAATAATAATATACTTTTCTAGTTTCCCAATCTTTCAGATATTTTCAATCTCGGGCTAATAGTGGTATTAGAGCTTTGGAATACATTCATATGTGAAGTTTTTTTTTTTTTAAGACTGGAGCATTTTTTCAGAAAGAGAAAATTGATTTAGGTGAAATCAATTTATTTATTTTTCAAAGTTTTTACAACTTGTTTTCTTTGCTAAATAACGGCAAGAAAATTTGGGTAGTCATTTAAATTTGCATACTGTGCAAATTGTATTTGTATTTTTATTTTTATTTACACAATGCAATCTATTGTTTCATTGATCGGGGAAACATTATCTGGAAAAGATAATTGGACATAATGGCATAGAAAAGTAGAAAATACACTTATTTTTAATGATTTATGGTATAATATATGTAATGAGAATACTCATCCTGTAGAACCAACTGATGCTAAGGAAAGAGAGATTTGGCAATATAAAAATTCAAAAGCTTTGGCTTTCATAAGAGCTTCTATTAATGGAGATGTGTATAAACATATACAAGGATGCACATTTTCTTGGGATGCCCTTCACAAGTTAAAAAATTTATTTGATTCTCATTCAAAATTAGAGTTTATTCAATTAAAGTTAAAACTATTTAATCTTGAGTTGAAAAATGGTGATGTTATGAGTCTAGCTTCTGAAATTAGAGCCATAAAACAAGATGTTGATGTTGTTGGTGGGAAAGTTGATATATATCTCAAAGCTTTTATTAAAGCACTTCTTCCCATGCATTCCACTTATCTAGAGTCTCTTCAAGCAAGCAACCAATTGAAAACCATTACTTTTGATTTATTGGTTGAAAAGTTAGCTGAACGTGAGAAAGCATTTGGAAGGAAAATAGAAAATACCAGTAAAAATGTTTGTCTTGCTCATCAAGAGAAACCTCTAAATAAGATCTCTTCTAGAGGTGCTTTTAGTGATAGAGGAAAAGGTAGAGGTCAATGGAGGAAAAATGATAATCAAAATGATAGACAATTTTTGTATTGTAAAAGATGTGGTAGAAAAAGTTGTCATGAAGCACATGAATGCAAGCTCTCATGGGATAAGATTGAAAGTTTTAAAGAAAATTCCTTTAAACAAACAGATAAAATGAAAATCCACAATGATGATAAATATTGAGATGATAAAATTTCAGGAGCAGCCCAATTTTCTTGTGATAGTGATAGTGATCCATATGTACTTTCTATTTCAGACTTTGCTTCTAATTCCTCATGGTATAATTCTTGGATCTTAGATTCAAGAGCCACACAACATATGACATTTTGGCATGATTACTTTGAAGAATTTCATGAAAGTGCATGTGGTCCAATTTATTTAGCAGATAAGTCAAGTCTCAAGCCTATTGGAAAAGGAACTATTTGATTTAAATTGCCCAATCTTCCATATTTTGTGCTTCATGATGTATTGTTTATTCCTCAATTACAACGTAATTTTCTATCACTAGTATTGATTCGACAACAAAGCTACTCTATTTTGTTACAAAATGGACAAGTCATTGTCAGAAAAATATCTAATAATGAAGTTGTATTCACTGGTTGTGAGGATGGAAGATTACTAAAACTAAATGGCACTTTAGCTCTTTCTAAATTTTTTGCATATCTTACTGAAGAAGGTAGTCTATCTCCTAGTCTCTTATGGCATGCGAGATTTGGGCATATTAGTTATGATAGCATCCATATCATGCAAAAGAATGGTGTTTATGGCTTGCCTGTTTCACCTAAAACAATTGAAAAATGTGAAGCATGTATTCTTTCCAAACAACATAGAAAACCTTTTCCTCGCTCCACTTGGAGAGCACATAGAAAATTGCAGTTGATTCATTCAGATGTGGGCCTTTACTAGTAACTTTTGCTGGAGGATCTAATTATTTCATTTTGTTCATTGATGATTACAGCCGCATGACTTGGATTTATTTTTTGAAACAAAAATTAGAAGTTTTTGAAATTTTAAAAAAGTTTCATGTTATGATTGAAAAACAAGCTCAATCTCATATTACTACAATTCGAACAAACAATGGTGGAGAATTTACTTCTCTACTTTTTGAGGATTATTTACATCAAAATGGGATTCAACATCATCTCACTACTCTAGGTACTCCTCAAAAAAATGGTGTTGTTGAATGAATGAATAAAACCATCTTGAACATGGTTCGCACAATGTTATATTTTAAGGGAATCCAGTTACATTTTTGGGTTGAAGCGGCAAGAACTGCAGTCTATCTCTGTAATAGGTCTCCATCATCTTCTCTCCACCAAGCAATTCCATATGAATTTTGGTTTGGGTATCCTCCTTTGGTTTCCCATCTTTGGATTTTTGGGTCCACTTGTTATGCTTTAATTCCTACGGACAAAAGAAGCAAGTTGCATCATCACAGTTTTAAATGTATTTTTCTTGGCTATTCTAAATCTTCCAAAGCCTATAGGTTGTATGATGAAGTTAACAAGAAATTTATCCTTGCACGTGATGTTGTATTTTGTGGAACTTCCAAAAGTGTTGAAAATATTGAATGTCAATTGAAACAACTTGATAAATCTGCAAAATCTTCTCCTTGGATAGAACATTCTTGTGAGATTTTACATTTTGGGGGGATACCAAGTCAATCAGACTCACCTTTAATAGATTAACATGTATAATCTATATCACCAATAGTTCTTACTCAAGATGATCCAATAAATGAACAAGAAGAGACCTCTTCTAATGATGAGCTTGGACCTTCAAAGCCCTTGGCTGCTAATGAAACCTCTAGTCATGAAATGGTCACCTCTTCTATGCAACCAAAATCTTCTCATATGTGGGCAAAACAAGTTGAACAAATTTTGAAATATTTAAGACCTGATGAAATAGGTAAAACAGGTACAAGAAGCTCTTACAAGGCAAGGCTACAATCTCAATCCAATGTTGTAGAAAACTTGGAGTCCATTGATGAACTTAATCTCATAGTTGATTCTAAACCAACATCATATGATGAGGCTAAAAATATTATAGTTTGGAGGCAAGCTATGCAAAATGAATATGAAGCTCTTTTGAAAAATGGCACATGGGAGTTAATTGATCCTCCACTTGGTTGTAAACCTATTGGATGCAAGTGGATTTTTAGAAATAAATATAAAACAGATGGTACACTTGACAAACACAAAGCTCGACTTGTCACCAAAGGCTATGCTCAAAAAGAGGGTATAGATTATGATGAAACTTTTGCACCTACAACAAAATGGACCACCATTCATGCTTTGTTGGCTCTTGCAGCTCAAAATGGGTGGAACATTCACGAAATGGATGTCAAAATGACATTCTTAAATGGAAATCTTAAAGAAATAGTATATATGACTCAGCCGGAAGGATATGCAATCCATGGAAAAGAACACTAGGTATGCAAGCTTATCAAATCATTGTATGGTTCTAAAACTTATAGATAATCTCTTGAAGTTGAATTTTACACATTTTGAGTTTGATGGTGCAACACTTTTTGTTAGAAAGATTGATAATATTATTGTCTATCTTGTTATTTATGTGGATGATTTATTTATCACTGGTATTGATGAGAATACTATTCAAAATGTGAATGACCAATTGAAGCAAGGTTTTGATATGACTGATTTGAGTCATCTTCATTACTATTTGGGTATCGAGGTGATTCAAAAACCCAATTCTATTTTCATCAACCAACAAAAATATATTGGTGAGATTTTGCATAAGTTTGTCATGGCTGATTGCAAACCCCTCAGTACTCTTATGGAGAAAAATATTAAACTCACGTTAGATGACTCATCATCATTGGGTGATGCAACTATCTATAGGAAACTTGTTGGAAGTTTGATTTATGCTACAACTACCCGTCTAGATATTTCTTTTGTTGTTGGAGCTCTTTCACGATTTATGCTACAACCTAGAGAAACTCATTGGATAGTTGCCAAAAGAGTTCTAAGATATTTGCAAGGTACTCAACACTATGGGCTCAAATACACCAAGACAAATCAGTTTTCTTTTCTTGGCTATTCTGATTCAGATTACATAGGTGATTCAACTGATGGAAAATCTACCTTTGGTTTTGTAATGCATCTTGGCTCTGCTACAATCTCTTGGAGATCTAAAAAGCAATTGGTCCTAGCTGCTTCTTCTTTTGAAGCTAAATATATGGCATCTTTTGAAGCAACTCAAGAAATCTTATGGCTTCAAAGGATTCTTGAAGACTTGCAGACACCACTGGTTGCCTCAATCCCACTCTTTATTGATAGTCAATCTGCTATCAAAATGGCTAAAAATCTAGTATTTCATGATTGCACCAAACACATCAACACAAAGATTCATTTGATTGGACATTATGTGAAGGATGGCACTATACACCTTACATCTTGTCCCACTGCAGATCAATCAGCATATATTCTTACCAAGGCACTGGGCAAAGAAAAGTTTGAGAAGTTTCAAGCAATGCTTGGCATAACCCCTTCAGCTTAAGGGGAGGATGTTAACATATTATCCTCAGGTTTATGTTTACTTAGATTAGGTTTATTTTAAGTTTATTACTTATTTTCTATTGTGGCAGTTTTGCGTAACTGTTTATAACTGTTGTTGCCAGTTCTTTATATTTGCCTTGTTACATTTGATGCAACAAGGAATGAGAATAATAATATAATTTTCTAGTTTCCCAATCTTTCAAATATTTTCAATCTCAGGCTAATAGTGAATGGGTGTAGAGGCACATTTGTAGTAAGTTTAATCCCAAGTTTAGTGCTTTGCACCATGGTGATTGTCTTATACTTGGATGCACCAGAGTTTCCCACTAAACAGACCAAAGTAGTGTCAGAGCTATGTAATTAGTAGAGAACTTGGGAAACCAAAGCAGCATTAGAGCCATGTAATTTATAGAGAATTTGGGCATATCACCAATATCCATGACTTCTTTTGACTGAAGGGTTCAGCTATACTAATTCCACATCTTATTGATTTTGATTGCACATTGGGAATGTGAATAGTCCTGAATGACACTAAGAAGCAATTGCCCATGCCTTGACAATATGGGCATGTCAGAGGAGAACTTCATGAGAAAAGAAAGGCCAAAAAAAACTGGTTTTGATGACAAAAAGAAAAATTGCCCACATCCAACAATGACAAAAATTGGTAGTTTTCAAACAACAATAGCCTATTGGCTAATAATTCCAAGGAAGAAGCCCTTACAGTTCCCTTTTTGTGGGGTAAAGGATTATCCTCCTCAGAAACAACCTTAGACTCTTCATAAATAGACAGCAAGATGGGCACATCATGATGAATAGAGCTCTCATAGTCCACTAAAATTGGGACTTTGTCCTTACCCACCTAATCTTTGTCTGCTCTTCCAGCTTCAAAACCAGAGGACCCTTTCATTGTTTTGGCATTTTTGGCATTTTTCTTTTCACAGAGTACAAAGTAGCCATACCCTCACTAGTAGGATTGCTACTATAGGGTTTATGTCACTATTACCCTTATAATGTCACAGTTATTGTCAAAGTGTTTCCATTTTACTATTACTATAGGGTTTTAGAGTTTCAAGTTCAATGTGGGAGTGGTTCACAAATTCACTAAAAATGTGTAAGGGTTTAAGGGCATCAATTTCTATGTTTCAATTCGGTTTAAGGGTTTCAATTTTAATTTCCTAGGGTTTCAATTTAACCGATTTAGGATTCAATTTCACTTTTTATTAGTTTCCATTTCAATGCACAACATTTTCAATTAATTTGATTTAGGGATTCAATTTTAGAGTTAAGGGCTTCTAAATTATTTTCCAATGTTAGGGATTAAGGGTTCAAGTTTCATTGTTGATCAGTTTACAATGTCACTATTACTATCAAAGGGTTAATGGTTTCCATTTTACTCTTATTATAGGGTTTAAGGGTTTCGAGTTCAATGTGGGAGTGGTTTAATTTCATTGTTTAAGGGTTCACAATTTCATTAAAAAATTACAAGGGTTTAAAGGCATCAATTCCATTATTTAAGGGATTCAATTTCACTTTTTAATAGTGTCCAATTCAATGTACAACATTTTCAATTTATTTGTTTTAGGAAATCAATTTTACCATCTTAGTGTTACATCAAGGTTTTAGTAAAAAAAATAGATAAGTGGAAAGTAATTGAACATCAATGTAACTATAGGGTTTAAGGGTTTCCAGTTCACCATTGGACTCTTTCAATTTCACTGTTTAATCATAATTTCATTAAAATTGCCTATAATAATTATTTATGGGTTGATAATTTGTAGTAATAGTTCCTATAAGTCTAAAATCTTATCCTAATATATAAGTAGAACATAGGTTTCACAATGTTGGTTATCACCTCAAGGTGAATTGTACAAGCTAAATAAAGAGAACAAGTTCCCTCATAGAGTCCTTTTCTCGTCCCTAGTTGGGATGCCAAGAATTAAACTCTTGTAGAGATCTTAATTTATCATTGTGAGACATGGTCATTACTTCCACCACCCTCACCTCCATTACTTTTTGCTGACACCTTACACTACAACACGTTGTGGCATTTTCTACACGTCACCTCTCCTTACTTGCAACTTAAAGCTTGCATTATTCGAGCAAAACTCCATTCAATTCGCTAGACTCCTCATAGATCAAGCCAATTTTCATTCCTTTTTATCACTGGTTTTTGAACTACATCCACTAATTGTTTGGATCTTATTGATGCCATTGTTTTGAATTTACTTCCTCCACTCTACATCTTTATATTTAATAATCAGGTATACACATTAAAAGTTGTAATTTCCTTTGCATGTATTTGGAGAGTTGGTGAGATGTAAAAACCCTTATGTGAAATGGAACCCTTTAAACCTTGCATGTTGATTCACATCCTTACAAAATTACAAATTTTAGCTAATGTGCATTGTATTATTTCCTTAAAGTTCATTTCATTTTGTGTTTTCTACACCCTTACTAGTTCTTTCACATCCTTATGGTTTGTATTGACTCCTTAAGATGCAATTTACTTTCAATCTCGTATTATGTATATATTATTGTTGTTATTCGATTTAATTCCAGGTTTCTATCATTTCTATTGTTTCCTTCATGTTCATTTCTATTTCACATCCTTACATACAATATGAAGATTCACATCCTTACATATTTACAAACTTCACCTATTATTTTTTGTATTTTTTCCTTCATGTTCATTTTATTTTTAGTTTTATGTAACCTTTACTAGTTTTTTACATCCCTATAGTTTGTTTTGATTCCTTGGCATCCAATTCATTTTGTCCTTTCTATTCTTTCTATATTATCTTTGTTATTAAATTCATTTCTACATATCTAAGTTACCTCGATTTAACCCTGAACAGTGAAATTGAAACCCTTAATCCTAATATTGACATATGTGTGTGTATTTGTGTATGTATGTATGTAAATATTTACTTAAATTATTTATTTTCTTAACTGATATAACCCTAAAATAGTGAACTTAAAACCCTTTCACTTTCAAATGCAAATGCAATATCTCATAAACAGAGAAAAAAAGAAAACCACACATGAGAAAACTCCTCCCCAAAAGAGAGTAACAAGGAAGATGCATTGGTGGAGGACTCAATCACACCCCCCCAAGGACTACACTCATTAGGTATATATAATAAAAAATCCCCCATACCTAAAGGAAGAAAGGAGACAACATAAGCCCCCTATAATGAAGAAGCTTTGATGTCGATGAAGGATGCCTAAAAAAAAAAAGATGACCCAATTTCTATACACAAAACATCTTCTCTTAGGAAAAAAACAAGTCCAAATTATTAGAAAGTTATTCCATGTACAACTGAGGGAAGGATAAAGGATGTCTCCAAATAGAAATCTATGAAAGTTGATTAAGAATATCCAAGCATGGAAAATCCTCCACATACTCACGATCAAACTCAATCAAAGAATGTGAAAAAGAAAGTGAATAAGGAAACTAATCAATATCGATCTCCAAAGATGTATCAACAATAATGCTCAAATGATCATTGAAGAGGAGACAAAACCCCTCAAATATGTCTTCCAATTTTACAAGATGAGTCTCAACAAACAAGTCAAAAATACCTACCAAATACTCATCCCACATAGCAAGATCTAGATTACCATGATCAACCTATGGAATAAACAACCTCCAATTCTGAAGAAGTGGGAGGTGGTGGAAGAGGAAACTCAACACTAGTCTCAAGAACATGAAGGTTCAAATGAGCGAAATTCTCCTTACAAACATGATTTACCCTTGGTGGGAGGGTGTGAATATCATCCAAAGGAACATTATGATTGGGTGAAAAATGAGAAAAGGAAGACAATCTATATGCATGATCAACTACACCTATAGCAAGACCTAGGAGGTGTTAATGTGGTCATCAATGCTAATTTTGTTTGTTCCTTTGGGAGCTATGTTGCAAAACCATCAAAAGAAGGCATTGCATGTGCATTACCCAGAGCACTCAAACTAGCATAAAATGAAGAAACACATAGAATTAGCAAGACCAATCTTAGAGAGAATAGATAGTATCAACTGCAAGTAATCATTTACAACCCTAGAGTCAAAAAAATTCTTGCAAAGAGAATTGGGCTTGGTGAAGAAGACCTAGATATGATCAAAATGTCTTGGATCAAAGTTCATTAGTTAAATCTCCAAATGAAATTTCCTCATGTATTAGTTGGCATCCTAAAGAGATTTTGTAATGTGGTTGAAATCTCATTAGGATATGTACAAGATGTAATATGATATGGAAGATCAAGAGAAATGGACAAATGAAGAGTACCAAGAGCTTCATCTTGTCTATCAAACCATAATCTATTGTCTACATCAATTAGTGTGGGTTGAGGATCTTGGCCACATGTGATTCTATTTGACTTCAATGTCAACAACAATAACTCCATTTGTGACTTCCACTCATAATTATTTTATGGAGTTTGAAGTACAACTTTGGACCAATCCATGATCGACAAGAGAATGCAACAATATTCTCCACAATACCAAAAGAAAATATATAGATTAAATGGAGTAAATAGACTGGAAAATAAAAAAAATATCAGAAAAATACCTCAACCACAATGAAGTTGGCAAAAAGAGTTTTATGATGATATATGGTTCTTCCAAAATAGATTTTGTTTGTGAAAGTTGTGCAAGTTTTTAAAAATCAAATTCTCGGTCTCTCCATATGATTGTGTGGGCAATAAATAGGGCTTCAAGGAAATATCTAGTAAATATTTGATGCCAAAAAAGTTTCAAGTTACCTCAATACCACAAATCAAAACCTCAAGGCCAACATTGCGATCACTGAGGCACACAAACATTCAAATTCATTCCCATAGAAGGAATATAAGACTAGTTCCTTACAATGCCCAGAGAATGTTGCACACAAACCCTAATCACAACAAATATATTCAATCTAGAATTCATAGGTTGCTCCAAATTAAAGAAAATGGACAATGAAGAATCATTATTCTCCATAGCAACAGACTGCAAAACTCAAACACTGTTGCAATGGTGATATAATATATTGTTGTCTCAAAGTGGAAATTGCTGCAAAAAATGATTAAGTCACATATCAGATAATATATATTGCAAAAAAAAATCTTCAGGTTGATACCAAACAAAGAACTCCATAGAAACAATGAAAGCCAAATTTGATACTTAAAGAGATCCAACCCAATGCAAATATAATGTAGTCATGAACTGTCCAAACATACAAGCGAATAAGAAAATTTGCTAGCAAAAAAATATGAATATGGGCTGCCAAAACAATATAAAGGATGCCAATGAATGCCATAAAAAAGTAATATCCAAATAAGTTTGGCAGAGAAATAAATTTGAAAGTGCTAAGACGCCTTCCAATAACAACGAATTGTTCTTGCAATATATCTCAAAACTCAATGAATTTTTTTTTATTTGGAAAGAGTTGTAACCTAATGGCTCTAATACCATGTTGATCAACCTCCCAGTAGTTTTACCTGCAGAATAACCTTCACAGACAAACAAATATATTATTAAAAGGATAAATGTATTGAGATACGAAAATAGTGTATAGATGTGTCTTTCTTATAGAGGCAAGGAATAACCATATAACCAAAAAAGTTGATGTACCTAATAGATAATTAATAATGCTTAAGTTAAACTTAAGCGCATGATTAAATACAAATTTATTCAAACAATTTTCAATTCTTTATGAAGAACTATTGAATCCATTTTGTGCCCAATATATTGATCCAAATGAATCACTCCCCTCTCAATGTAAAGTAGAAATATGTCTAACATCCCTAGTTTGCATGCATAAGCTAGTGAAAACTATTTCTACCAAACCCTTACATTTTGGTGAGTGTGACACATCTTTCACCTCTCATACTTATGATTTGGATGTTTAGATGTGATGTGTATAGATTTAGTTAATTTAAATTTTCAATTATGTTTAACTTATGCAATGGTTAATTAGTCAATCTATTGGGAATTTACATTGTTTAGACATCTCTTTCATGTGTAGCTTTGTGCACAAGTTTTATGACCTTTAGTCCTACATCTAATTTTAATTACCAAAATTTAATTACCAAGGGTATATTGAGCTCAAGTCAACTAGCATTTTCCATGAGAAAGGTGAAACCTATATTCCCACACATGACATACCTAACATTGTGGAGAACCATTATTCCCACGCTTCTCTTGATGAGGACAATTCCTTAAAAAAATTATCTCCTGATCCAGAGGCAAAGTTTGCCAACGACTTGGATAAGATTGGACAATGGATGGGTCAAGAATACTTGAAAATATTAGAGCTTTATGAAACAAATATAATATATTTAAATCAATAAAATTTCTATTCTCAATAGATTATATATGTATTAATTATTGTAATAAGTATGTTAGTTATCTTATGTAAGTTTAGACAATACATCATAATTATAGAATTGGTTTACCTCCTTCCAAAATATTTTCCCTTATTATATATTCATGTCTATTTCACTTTAAATCAAGGCTATAAACTCAACAAAATAAAGTGATGCATAGTTAATTTTGTATTTTATTGCATTAAAAATATTTAACACTACTAAAGATTTTGATGGAAGACATGTTTGTGTATACTAAATTTCACCAATTTGTATTTTTCTATTTAAATCATTTTTAGGCATTAACTAGTGGATGGTGGTCTAATTTTAATCGAAAAGGATCTATCACTTTGATCAACTCATAAGACAAGGATGGTGCTCCATTTTGTCTGTTGTCTTTACCACACACTTTAAGAGTTAGTTGAACCCCTACAAATTTCCTAGCCTCCCTAAACTATTAAGTTCCAAGCAAGAAATTAAGTATGAGAACTCTTGTATTGGTGATATTTTCCTAAAACCCTAAAATTTGTCTTATATTTCACTATTGATTTTTTATATTCATCATCAATATTTAAGTTACAACTTGAAGTATCAAGGATCATATTTTACTGACATCCTTTACTTAGCAACCAGTCAGTCCTAAGTCCTAGAAGCCAATGCGTTAAGGAATAAAATGAATGGTTAATCTATGCCTACATCATCCATAAATTTATACTATGCCAAATCTTCAATGTCAGATGATGTTGCCATTTGTCCAGTGGGCCCTATCTTCTCATGAGGAGTGTAAGCACTATATGTCTTATTTAACATCATCTTATCAGGAGTATGACAACACGATGTAAGAAGTGGTAGAGACTAATCATTTGTAAACTACCACAGGATTATGCCACGTAGAGGCCCTAGAGCCTATTAAACAAAGAATGACATTGACTATGGTATGACATATTGGTAGTGGCTATACAACCATGAAAATAGACAACATTCCAAGGGGGCACTTTTCAAAAAAAGAAACTAAGTGTACTAAGTCCCCCCTTGGTATGATGTATATTTTTATGGTTGCATAGCCATTGTCCAACATATTTTCACCCTTCAAAACTCATGCCCCATGCCCTATGCAATGTCATGCCATCCCCCATCTTCACTACCATATTTGTCACTTGTCATTTATCATCTAGAATGTTACACACTGCTCAAGGGGTACTCTAGACGATAGGGCAAAAGGTCAAATCTAAGAAAGAACTATTTTTGGACAACCATTGTGACTAAGAAAAATCTGAAATGTGGTTTAACTCAAACCTATACTTTTTAAAATAGGTTTAATAGTACACAACAATTTATTATTATTTTAATCAAATAAAGGCTTTATACTTCACGAGAAAATAAAGTTGCATGTGGTTTCATATGGGCTTATTTCATGGGTTTCATTAGCATAGAATTTATGCGGAATTTTTTGCCCATGGAAAACATTTCCTTTGTTAATTTTTTTCTTTTTTAATTAAGATTTTTTTATTTAAAAAGAGAAATCCATTTGGGAATACATATTTTTGAAAGAGATTTATTGAATTAGAATATTGATTAGGACATCTAGAGCTTTTGTTCATCACTTTGAATTCGAGAGTAGATTTGGGTAAGTCATCTTGACAATTATTGACTTTAACTTCAAATTTTTAAAGTTCAATAATTCAAATTATGATAGTCGAATAATAATAATAAATAAGTAAATAAATAAAAGCATATTTATTTATTCATTTTGAATTTTTTTAGGATAATTTAAGGAGTCATTGAATAATATTGTAATATAGCATAATTTATGATATTGTCATTGTAGCATTGAATATGATAACCTCTACCTACATCATTTTAGGTGTTTTACAAACTTTCTTCTTGGACTCAATCCTTTTTCTAAGTTAGTGAATTAGAGCAACTAGTAATCTAACGAGGATAATTAGACATTTGTAATTCAATGAAAATATTTCCCAAAAGTGGTTGTAAACATTGTTAGTCTTTATCAAAATATAAATATTAAAATATTGACACAAGCAAATTCTTACTATTAGGTTCATGTCATGGCATTCCCATAACTTAAAATTTAGATACACACAATAGATTCAGATCCATATTCATGAAGATCAATGTTAGCCTTGCAAGTGAACTAGAATGTAATTCAATTATTTCATAAATTGTATTGTTTAGAATCTCTAGTTCCACTTTGACACCTATCATTCCCACCCATTGCATTGTTATCTATTGTTTCTCAACCCTTGAGTTTATCCCATCTTCTTGCATAATTATCCCCTTTATTTTCCTTAAACCTTCTTCTACTATGGTTCTCACTTGACTCAATCTAGTTAATGACATGAGTATTTATCATTTTCTTAATGACAAGGACAACTTTAACCATCATGTAGATTATGAATACATCAAACAATTGAATCCAAACTTTAAATATTTCATAATAAAGTGGGTTCCATGGAACATGGACCCAATCCGCCATATTTAATTGATGACTTGCACACCTTATTGGTCTCTACCTCTTATGATATGGGTATCTATAAGGGCGTCAGATAATATGTGAATGGGGTTCATACTTCTCATATGTATGCTTCTATATCCACTTTTCCTCTTCTCTTTTTTCAATATTGTTTCTCTTATTACTTGATCTACTAAACACGAGTCATTATTCTCTTTCACACCTCCTCCCAATATAGTTCCCTCCTTCTACATGGTATTTTTACACCTATCTATTATCATCCTCATCCCTCCACTAAACATAAGATCTTATGTATACTCCATCTATGCTTTCCATACCCCAACAATTCTTACCACTATTTTCATTCTTCATATCCCATTTCTCTACACCATTCCCCATCCACCTTTATATAAACATTCAACAACCAAACCCTAATAGGGTTTGAACCTTTATGGTAAGAACAACACCACCACAACTTAACCATCATAGTAGATCACAATGTAAAAAATTCATGAGCTTAAAAAATTAAGTAGTTTATTTTGCTAACAAGCGGGGATCAATCAGGGTAGTGCAACAACTTGGAGCTCATTCAAGATGAGGAAATTCCCCTCATCTCCACTCAATATGAGGCAATCCCCCTCTATAAAATTCTCTAGTTGGAAACTAAGCACAAACAAATGTTAAGTAGTTTTAAGAGATATTAATCATATAATGAAGGGTCATAACTACGAATGAGAAAAATTACTTAGTTTTGACCATGTGATTCTTAACCATACACATATATGTTAGACAAAAAAAATTTAATTTGACCATGTTATTCATAACCATATGTATATATGTTACTTTAACATTTGTGTTATTATGATACTAAAGTTGGATCAAATGCTACATGTTAAGTTAATCGAATGGTACATGAGAAGTTGGAGACAACATAAAAACATGAAGATAATGAACAACTATAGTACAAAAAATAAAACTCAAAGCATCATAATGCTATCACCATGAGACAAAATCAAATCTATTGCAAATACACAAAACCAAGGAAGTAAAGTTTGCATGATACACATTGCAAACTTTCTAGAAGAGAGTGTGCAAAATTAAAGATACACATATGTTTGATGTATATGGCTACAAGCTTATAGTATTCAATGGTAAACATAGAATTTGGCATTGAAAACTTTCTAGAAGAGAATTTTCATAACTAAATGGTGGTCAGCAAGGCCAATGATAATAAATTTGACTTCATATGGTACTCCTTGATGTATCACATGTTGGAAGGGTTTGTTGGATCAAGGTCTATAATTTAGAAATGTTGATGAGAACAAGATCCCCCTCCTTGTTTAATGTTAGACATACACTTGGTACCAAGACTACAAAAATTCTTAACATTTTGTGAGAAAGCTAATAGGTTACTTTAATGAATAAAAAGTACAAATTACAAAGGAAATTATGGATTTCTTGAGGCCTTTCAAGAGGAACCCAAATCTTGAAATTTTACATAAGTGGGGTAAGTGGTATTTGTATGCATACACCACTTCCTTCAAAGTGTATAGGAATATTGTGAAGCCACACATTTTCTCAAGATAAGTATAAAAAATTATTTCATATCTACAAATTATCTAGCAAATAAATGAGTAAGCTAAGATGCACCTAATAGGATAGAAGAAGGGGTATATCTTCCCCATTTCTTGTAAGTTTTCTAACTTTTTGGAAACCAATAAGAATGGTCTACGTCAAATTTATCCCATTTTGTAGCCTTAGAGGATGTACTTTGAATGAAAAAGGTTTTTTTTTATCCTAAGGGTTTTATCGACCAAGTGAGGTCAAGTATGAGAAAGTCCTCATTTTTGCATGAGGTATTGTTTGATGAAGATGTGACCAAAATTTTCCTCACTATTAAGGAAGTGGTGAAAAAATAAAAATGGATAGGAATAATTATGGATGCTAAGTTGAGGACAAGACATAACCCTAACGTTGTTTTCTCCTTTGTATAAGAAAAGCATCTTATAATCAAAATGAAAAGGATGTTGGCTCATGTTGATCAATTAAATCCACTTTATAAATAATGGCCTATACTCCATAGAGATCTTGATGATCCAATTAAGCCATATGTTAGAGCCCAAAATGATGAGCCTAAAGAGAAATCTCAAGTTATGTTACTATAACTGATGGTGATGATGATGAAGAATGACCAAGATCAAAGGAATACAAGAGAGTAGAAAGATTAGACCAGTTATTATCTTATCATTGATGTCAAGCAATTGATATCTAATTTATATTGTATTTCCATATCATTCAGAGTATGATATAAGTTGAATCAGTTAAGAAGAAGAAGAAGTGAAATGTTGAGAAGATGAAGAACTTAATTGGAAATTGATACAGATCAGACAATGCTAAGATTATGTTGATATAATTGTTTTCTACCTAACATATGATTATATCAAGTCGGTAGAGAATGGTAAAGAAGATTAGTCAAGTCGGTAAGCAAAATAGTTTTGGTTACTGAGTAGAATATGTCATTCGGTAAAGAGAAAAAGCCATTCAGTAAAAGAAAGGTAAGTTTCAGTAGAGGAAAAGGAACTCAAGACATTGAGTAGAAGATTTTAGGCATTGAGCAAAGTTAACCGAAATTTAGAGTTATTTACCAAGCAAGGAACATAAATTAAATACAAGGATCAGAATGACATTTAATGATGAGATATGATGAGTTGGAAGTTTATGATGATGAGAAAGAGTTAGTTGAAGAGATCTATGATCAAGAAAATTCAAGGTGATGATCTATGGCTTAGATCTGTGCGGTAAAAAGAGAAGGAACAAGTTTCAAGAAAATTCAAGCTCCAAGGTGAAGGTAAAATGTGTTACCGAGATCTAGATACATTGAATTGGTTTATGAAATGTATTGAATGACTGAGATTAATCAAAGGAAAACATGATAAATGAGATTAAGAGGAAAAACAAAGTCTATATAAAGGATGAATTTGTATAAACAAATGGCTAGAAAATTGAAGGGTTGATAAGACACCAACTGATGCAATGAAGAAGGAAAAGGTTGAATTCTGAGTCAAAAAGAAGGATTTGATAAAGTGTTGAAGCCAGTGGAAAGTGAAAGATTAAAGTGAAGATAGAGAGCGCACAAAGGATCTGATTATGCAAAGTTAGTTGTGAATTTACAAGTCAATTTATTTATTGTTGCTTATTAACATTTGTAATAGAAAATCTCTTAACCGAGTGGACTTAACAGTCTTATTGTAAAATCCTTGCAAAAGGTAACATTCTAAAGAGTGTTTGAAGCCCTTTAACCAGACCACTCCTAACTTGGTGAAAATTCTAATAGATCTAAGGTAAATCCCTTTACCGGGTCACACCTAGCAGTGTGTATTGTAATCTTTAACAGGATTGGCTCTTAACCAAGCATACTTTAGAAGAGTATTTTCTTTAGTGGGTGACGATTCCCATAGTGGTTTTTCCCAAAGCTTGGTTTTCACGTTAAATAATAGTGTAATATGTGTTGAATGATTATTGTGTTTATTTTACTGATTGTTAAAGTTTATTTACTATTGCTGGTAAATAGTGAATTGTGTCTAACCAAGTTAATCAGAGAAAAGTTTTTAAGGTACTGAGAATCAAGGATTACTGATTCACCCCCCCTCTTTGTAATCCAACTTGGTATTAGGGCTAAGTACTTAAAAGGGATAAGTTTGAAAGACTTGAGTAAAAGATCCCAAGATGTATAAGAGAGAAGCAACTAAGTTGAATAAGGAAAGTTTGTCAACATGGAAAAGAAAGATGAGTTTGTCCCTATCTAGGATTGGAGAATCTGCACTGAATCTTTTGGAACCTAGAAGAGTATGATGGAGGATTTGTAAAATTTGGCAATGATGCTCCATGTTTTGTAAAAGGAAAAGGATTCATTGTATTGAATGAAAAGATGAAATGTGATGATGCTTATTGGGTGCAAGGTCTAAACTATAACTTGTTAAGTGTTTCACAACTGAACAACACTAGCCACCGATTGGAATTTCAAAATAGAAAAAGTCAAGATTTATGGTGTTGATATAGGTTTGATTGGAACTGGTGAACAATCTAAAGGTAACCTATTTTATCTTGATACTCTTGCAAAGAGTTTTTTATTTGTTAAATTTGAGGATGTATGACTATGGTATAAAAGACTCTGTCATGTAAATATTGATAACATGATTAAAGTGAACAAAAAGAATAGAGTTAGAGGTCTACAAAAATTAAGAAAACCTAATAAAGTGATGTGTAAGGAATGTCAGATTGGTAAGATGACCAAATCTATTTTATCAAGAAAGTCTTACTCATCTAATGGTATTTTGGAATTATTTCATATTGAACTTTGTGGTCCTATGAAAATTCAAAGCTATTATGGAGATCGGTATTTCATTTTGTTTGTTGATGAATATTCAAGAATGATGTCAGTTATGTTTCTAAAGGATAAGTTTGATGCATTCCAAATGTTCAAGTGGTTTAAAGCAAGAGTTGAAAAGAAAATAGGTAAACAAATGAAATGT
This sequence comes from Chamaecyparis obtusa, assembly GCA_027943335.1. NCBI lineage: Eukaryota > Viridiplantae > Streptophyta > Pinopsida > Cupressales > Cupressaceae > Chamaecyparis > Chamaecyparis obtusa. The sequence goes on from BSBK01007870.1 coordinate 159,288, forward strand.
TTAAGATCAGATAGAGGAGGTGAATTTATCTCTGATGAATTTACTGACTTTTGCAATGAAAATGGAATCGAAAGACAAGTATTTGCATCGAGGACTCCGCAATAAAATGGTATAGCTGAAAGAAAGAACATATCTATAGTTGATTGTGCTAGAACATTGTTGATTAAAAAAAATATTGCACAAACATTCTGGAGATAATCCATTAGTATTGTTGTCTACACACTCAATTGAGTACAATTGAAGAAAGGCAAAAACAAGACCCCTTATGAATTTTGGTATGGGCATATGTCTAATGTTAGTTACTTTAAAATCTTTGAAAGTAGGTGTTACATACTGAAAGATGATTGTAATGAAAAGTTTGATTCAAAAGGAGATGAAGGTACATTCCTAGGATATTCGTCAAAGAACAAAGCATATAAATTTTTGATCAAGGCTACTAACAAAATTTTTGAAAGTGCAAATGTGAGGATTGATGAATTTGCAAAAAGGAATAAATAAGATAGCAAAAAGGAACCTGAGGATTATCAAAGATTAGTTTATGTGCACGAAGGTAATTCGGGTAATGAAACCAAGTTGTAACAAGAAGAAACCAAGGAGTAAGTTGAGCCTCCATCGAGAGATGAAAACACTGATGAACAGTCTATTGAGCCTGTATTAGAAAAATATGTGAGAAGACACCACTCACCGAGAAAAATTATTGGAGACAAAATGCAAGTCATGACAAGAAGTAAGTTGAAAGATAATACATGTTTTATTTCTGATTTTGAGCCAAGATTCTTCAAGGATGCATTTGGTAATGAAGATTGGATTAATGAAATGAAAGAAGAAATAGATCATATTGAAAATAACAACACTTGGTCAATAGTACCAAGAGCTAAGGATAAAAATGTAATTGGAACAAAGTGGATTTTTAAGAATAAAATCAATGAGAATGGAAATGTATACAGATCCAAAGCAAGATTAGTATGCAAAGGGTATGCACAAAAAGAAGGTATTGATTATAGTGAGACATTTTCCCCTGTTGCTAGATTAGAAGGTGTAAGAATATTACATGCATATGCTGCCTATAAAAGATTCAAAGTTTATCAGATGGATGTTAAGTCTTCATTTTTAAATAGAGTTCTTGAAGAAAAAGTTTACATTGAACAACCTAATGGATTTGTTGAGGATTCTAACAAGGATATGGTATGCAAACTACACAAGGCACTATATGGATTAAAGCAAGCACCCCAAGCATGGTATGCAAGACTACACTCTTATTTTATCAAGATTGGTTTTCAAAGGACAAGTGGAAACAATAATTTGTATTTGAAATGTGATAGTACTGATAAAATTTTAATTTTTGAGATATTTGTTGATGACATTATATTTGGAAGAAATGAAACAATGTCTAAATTATTTGTTGAAGAAATGAGAAGGGAGTTTGAGATGTCCATGATAGGAGAGATTAAATTTTTTATTGGACTACAAATTCAACAAGTTAAAGATGGGATCTACATAAGATAGTCAAAGTATATCAAGGAGATCCTAAAGACACTCAATATGGAATAGTCAAAATCGGTTGGAACACCGATGGATGCTGGTTGTAAATTGTCAAAGGAAGATGAGACAAAGGAAATAAATGCAACACTTTATCGATAAATTATGAGTAAACTACAGTATGTTGTACACAGTAGGCCTGATATTGCACATTCAATTGGTATTGTGGCAAGTTTTTCTGCCAATCCAAATGAGACACACATGTCTGCAGTGAAAAGAATATTTAGATATCTGAAAGGGACTGAAGATTTTAGTCTACTATACACAAAAGGAGGAGATTTTGATCTTAAGGTATATATTAATGTTGATTGGGCTGGAAACATTGATGATAGAAAAATCACAAGTGATGGATCTTTCTTTTTAGAAGAAATAATAGTGACATGGTTAAGCAAGAAAAAAATTTGTATTTCATAGTCTACCGTCGAAGCTGAGTATGTTGTTGCAGCCATGAATTGTTCAAACATAGTGTGGATCAAAAAATTATTTGAAGGTATGCAAGAAGATATTACTGATCCAGTTACTATTTTATGTGATAATACTAGTGCTATAAACATATCAAAGAATCCGATGATGCATTCAAAGACAAAACACATTTATATCAAGTATCATTACTTGATAGAACAAGTTCAAGACAAGCCTGTGATATTGGAGTATGTGAATTCAAAGGAACGAATAGTTGATATATTTACCAAACCATTATCGAAGGATGCTTTTGAGTATCTCTGAGGTAAGTTAGGGGTTCTTCCCCTATCCAATATTCACTAAGGCAAGATGCATGCTGCATCAATTCAAGTATTCATTACAATATCTATTTTATGATTTGATGCTAGTGTTCACTCTTTGGGTGAAGCTTGAAGTTTTGAAAGATGGTTATGGATGCAATGAGAAATTAATACATTTGAGGTATGATTTACCGCTTGAGAAATTTTTTTCAGGAGTATGTGTCTTTGGCATTGTTGTCAAAGAGGGACAATAAAGAAGATCTATTAAAGGAGAAGATTGTTAGTGATAGAGGGAGAATATGAATATAAGAGATAAATATCAGAGGGAGTAAAGAAAAAAGAATGACAGTGAAGTGTTTCCATCATCAATTGAATAATGAAGATTGTTAGTGTGTTGCCATAAATGTCAAAGAGGAAGATTGTTACTATAACTAATGATGATAATGATGATGAAGACCAACCAAGATCAAAGGAATACAAGATAGTGAAAACATTAGATCAATTATTATCTTGTCATTGATGTATATCTAACTTATATTGTGTTTCCATATCATTTAGAGTATGATATAAGTTCAATGAGTTAAGAAGAAGAAGAAGAAGTGAAATGTTGTGACTATGAAGAACTTAATTGGGCAATTTATACAGATTAGAAAATACTAATATTATGTTGATACAATTATTTTCTACCTAACATATGATTATATCAAGTTGATAAAGAATGGTAAAGAAGATTAGTCAAGTCAGTAAGCAAAATCATTTTAGCTACTGAGAAGAATATGTCATTCGGTAAAGAGAAAAATTCATTCACTAAAAGAAATGCAATTTTTGGTAAAGACAAAGGAATTCAAGACACCAAGCATAAGGTTTTAGGAACTAAGAAAAGTTAAATAAAATTCAGAGTTATTTACTGAGCAAGGAACAAGAATTAAATACAAGGATCAGAATGACATTTAATGATGAGCTTTGATGAGCTAGAAGTTTACGATGATGAGGAAGAGTTAGTTGAAGAGATCTATGATCAAGAAAATTCAAGGTGATGATTTATGGCTTAGATCTATGTGGTAAAAAGAGAAGGAACAAGTTTCAAGAAAGTTCAAGTTCCAAGGTGAAGGTAAAACATGTTACTGAGATCTAGATACATTGAATTGGTTTATGAGATGAATTGAACGACTGAGATTAATCAAAGGAAAATGTGATAAAAGAGATTAAGTGGAAAAAAAGTCTATATAAAGGATGAATTTTTATGAACAAATGGCTAGCAAATTGAAGGGTTGATAAGTCACCGACTGATGCAGTGAAAATGGAAAAGATTGAATTCCGAGTTAGAAAGTAGGATTTGATGAAGTTTTGAAGCCAATGGAAAGTGAAGGATTGAAGTGAAGATAGAGAGCACACAAAGAATATGATTATGAAAATTTAGTTGCAAATTTACAAGTTAATTCATTTATTGTTGCTTATTAACATTTGTAATAGAAAAATCTCTTAATCGAGTGGACTTAATAGTCTTATTGTAAAATCCTTGCAAAAGGTAACATTTTAAAGAGTTTTTGAAGCTCTTTAACCAAGCCACTCCTAACAAGGTGAATATCCTAACAAATATGAGGTAAATCCCTTAATCGAGTTACACCTAACAATGTGTATTGTAATCTTTAATAGTATTGGCTCTTAACCGAGCATACTGCATAAGAGTATTTTCTTTAGTGGGTGACAATTCCCATAGTGGTTTTTCCCAAAGATGGGTTCCATGTTAAATAATGGTGTTATATGTGTTGAATGATTATTTTGTTTAATTTCTTGATTGTTAAATTTTATTTACTATCGTTGATAAATAGTGAATTGTGTCTGACCAAGTTAATCAGAGAAAAGTTTTTAAGGTAGTGAGAATCAAGGATTAATGACTCAACCCCGCCCTCTCTATAATCCAAAAATTGGTAGTAGAGATAAGTACTCTAAAGAGATAAGTCTAAAAGACTTGAGTAAAAGATCTGAAGATGTATAGGAGAGAAGTACCTAAGATGAACAAGGAAAGTTTCTCAACATCACAAAGAAGGATGAGGTTGTACCTATCTTGGATTGGAGAATCTACACTGAATCTTTTGGATAATGACTACACTCCACCGTCTCTCAAACCCATGATAGTTGATCAAATGAGAGAAAAGTAGGAACACAACTTGCTAATGATAGAAATTGCTTCTTCCCTGACCGATGTTGAATTCAATGATGTTAAGGACTATATTAATTCAAAAGAGATGTGGGATAGGCTTACACTTATTTATGGAGGTGATCGACGTGTACAAAAAGATAAGGTTAATAGTCTCAGAGGAAAATTTGATGAAATGAGAATGAAGGATGATGAGAACATTTCTCAATATAGTTTCAGAATCAAGGAAGTTGTTAGTGCCATCAGAGGTGCTGGTGGAACATTAACTAGTGAAGAAGTGGTAAGTAAAATTTTGAGAACTCTTTCATCTAATTATGCTATTCGAGTATCTCCTATTCAGGAATTGAGATCCATACTGATAATGTTGTTACTCTTGAAGCATTAATCAATAAGTTGACTGCATTTGAGCTTAGTAATTATGATAATAGTCTACTGACTATTGAAAAAATCTTGAAATCATCTTTAAGTATTCGAATTTGAAGAAGAGAAAGAGAGAATCACGGTAGTTCATGCGGAAGTGAATATGACAGTATTCTAACTGAAGAGAAAGAAAAAGAAGAATTAGAGGCACTATTGGCTAAGAGGCTACTGAGAGGTAAATGAAAGTATAAAGTTAAATTGCCCTTGAAATGTTTTAATTGCAATAAGATTGGCCACATTACATGTTGATGTCCTGACAATAACAAGAATGATAAAAGTGATAAGAAGGAGAATTGGTACCAAAGGTTTAGAGACTACAAGGAAAAAGGAAATAAATCATGCTACCTAGCTAAGGAAGGTGTAACCGATGATGAATATGATGACACAAAAGAAGGATTTGAAGTTGTCTATGTTGTTGTAAAGGAAGATTCTGATGAAGATGGAAAAGCCCTTATTTCTCATGTAAGTAAAGCTGACCCATGGATTATTGATAGTGGATGTTCACATCATATGACTAGTGATATTGATAAGTTTGAGAACTTAGAAGAGTATGATAGAGGATTTTTCATATTTAGGAATGGTGCTCCATGTTCTATAAAAGGAAAAGGATCCATTGTATTGAATGAAAAGATGAGATGTGATGATGGTTATTGGGTTCAAGGTCTAAAATATAACTTGTTGAGTGTTTTACAACTGAACAACATTGGCCACCGACTAGAATTTCAAAACAGAAAAGTGAAGATTTATGGTGCTGATGGAGATTTGATTGGAACCAGTGAACAATCTAAAGGTAAGCTATTTTATCTTGATACTGTTGCAAATATTTTTTTATTTGTTGAAGTTGAGGATGTGTGGTTATGGCATAAAAGAATTTGTTATGTAAATTTTGATAACATGATTAAAGTGAACAAAAAGTCATAGGTCTACCGAAATTAAGAAAACCCAGTAAAGTGATGTATAAGGAATGTCAGGTTGGTAAGATGACCAAATCAAGTTTCTCAAGAAAGTCTTACTCATCTAATGGTATTTTGGTATTAGTTCATACTGACCTTTGTGGTCCTATGAGAATTCAAATCTATTATGGAGATTGATATTTCATTTTGTTTGTTGATAACTATTCAAGAATGATGTCGATTATGTTTCTAAAGGAGTAGTTTGATGCATTCCAAATGTTTAAGTAGTATAAAACAAGAGTTGAAAAGGAAACATGTAAACAAATAAAATGTTTATGATCAGATAGAGGAGGTGAATTTATCTCTGATGAATTTATTATCTTCGACAATGAAAATGGAACCAAAAGACAAGTATTTACACTGAGGACTCTGCAATAAAATGGTATAGCTGAAAGAAGGAACATATCTATAGTTGATTGTGCTACAACATTTTTGATTGACAAAAAGGTTTCACAAACATTCTAGAGAGAATCCATTAGTATTGTTGTTTACACACTCAACCGAGTACAATTGAAGAAAGACACAAACAAGACCCCTTATGAACTCTGGTATGGGCATACACCGAATGTTAGTTACTTTAAAATATTTGAAAGTAGGTGTTCATACTGAAAGATGATAGGAATAAAAATTTTGATTCAAAAGGAGATGAAGGTATATTCCTAAGATATTCATCAAAGAACAAAGCATATCAATGTTTGATCAAGGCTACTAACAAAATTTTTGAAAGTGCAAATGTGAGGATTGATGAATTTGTAGAAAGGAATGAAGAAGATAACAAAAAGGAACTTGAGGATTATCAAAGATTAGTTTATGTACACAAAGGTAATTTGGGTAATGCAACCAAGCTGTAACAAGAAGAAACCAAGGATAAAGTTGAGCCTCCACCAAGAGATGAAAACACTAATGAATAGTTTATCGAGCATGTATTAGCAAAATATGTGAGAAGACACCACTCACAAAGAAAAATTATTAGAGACAAAAATGTAGGAGTCATGACAAGAAGTAAGTTGAAGGATAATACATGTTTGATTTCTGATTTTGAGCCAAGATTAGTCAAGGATGCACTTGGTAATGAAGATTGGGTTAATGCAATGAATGAAGAAATAGATTAGATTGAAAAGAACAACACTTGGTCACTAGTACCGAGACCTAAGGATAAGAATGTAATTGGAACAAAGTGGATTTTTAGGAATAAACTCAATGAGAATGGAGATGTGATAAAAAATAAAGCAAGATTAGTTTGCAAAGGGTATGCATAAGAAGAAGGTATTTGTTATGGTGAGACATTTGCCCCTATTGCTAGATTAAAAGGTGTAAGAATATTACTTGCATATGCTGCCTATAAAAGATTCAAAGTTTATTAGATGGATGTAAAGTCTTCATTTTTAAATGGAATTCTTGAATAAGTTTACATTGAACAACTTGATGGGTTTTTTTAGGATTCTAACAAGGATATGGTATGAAAAATACACAAGGCATTGTATGGATTAAAGAAAGCACCCCGAGCATGGTATGATAGACTACACTCTTATTTAATCAAGATTGGTTTTCTAAGGACAAGTGACAACAACAATTTGTATCTAAAATGTGATAGTACTGATAAAATTTTGATTGTTAATATATTTGTTGATGACATTATATTTGGAGGAAATGAAACAATGTCTAAATCATTTTCTTAAGAGAGGAGAAAGGAATTTGAGATGTCCATGATAAAAGAGATTAAATTATTTATTGGACTACAAATTCAACAAGTTAAAGATGGGATCTACATAAGATAATCAAATTATATCAAGGAGATCCTAAAGACATTCAATATGGAAGAGTCAAAATCGGTTGGAACACCGATGACTACTGGTTGTAAATTGTCAAAGGAAGATGAGACAAAGGAAGTAAATGAAACACTTTATCAATTAATGATTGGTAAATTATAGTATGTTGTACACATTAGGCCTAATATTGCACATTCAGTTGATATTGTGGCAAGGTTTTCTACCAATCCAAAGGAGACACACATGTCTACAGTGAAAAGAATATTTAGATATCTGAAAGGGACTGAAGATTTTGGTCTGTTATACACAAAAGGAGGATATTTTGATCTTAAGGTATATATTAATGTTGATTGGGATGGAAACATTGATGATAGAAAAATAACAAGTGGTGAAGCTTTCTTTTTAGATGAAAGATTAGTGATATGGTAAATCCCTCCTAATAGGGTGAAGATCCTAATAGATCTAAGGTAAATCCCTTGATCGGGTCACACCTAGCAATGTGTATTGTAATCTTTAATAGGATTGTCTCTTAATCGAGCATACTTCAGAATAGTATTTTCTTTAGTGGGTGACAATTTCCATAGTGGTTTTTCCCAAAGTTGGGTTTCCACGTTAAATAGTGGTGTTATATGTGTTGAATGATCATTGTGTTTTATTTGTTGATTGTTAAAGTTTATTTATTGTTGTTAGTAAATAGTGAATTGTGTCTGACCGAGTTAATCAGAGAAATTGTTTAAGGTGCTGAGAATCAAGGATTACTTATTCACCCCCCTCTCTATAATCCAATAATGTTTTCCTCTAAAGAACAACTTGTAATCACCTGAAAATGGACAAGATAAATCAAGTGAGAAACTAAGGTGAAAATCAAAACAATTGAATCAAATCAAGCTAAAATCAAAGATAAATTGTAATCAATCCATAAATCAAATTTAATAAAAAATCAAAATCCATAAATTCAATTAAAATTAAATAAATCATGAGAAATCAATCAATTATGTAATTAATCTAATTAATTACATAGTTCATTTAAATCAAATCAACCCATTCAAGGGGTACACATGGCTAAAGATAATAATTAAATTCAATTAATTAAATCATATTTTTCCTCAACCACCAAATGGGAGGAAAATTCATCAACTAATAGGATTTAAGGATTGAGCTCACATGGATCAAGCCTAAATTGAATCTCAATCACTCACTTGGAGAATGCATCTTGTCCGCTCATTTTGTCCTTTGGTCCCAAGCTTTGAGGACAAAATATTTAAATTGTCTCCAAAGGTGGAACCAAGGACTTAACCCTCACCTAATCATGATCAAATCAACTACACCCCCTACCCTTGCTAAAATCTATAAAAGAAAGGCATAAATCACTCAATAATCATCCACAAATCTGAGAATAGCATCAAACCTCTTGCAATTTATAGCTAGAAAGACAAATTTAGAGCTAAATAGGTGTAATTTCATTTGGAGTTGATCTTTTAGCTTTGTTTATCATTCATTCTCATTTTAGGACTGTCACTAATGGAGGCTTGCTGAGAGCTTCGCATTAGCATCCCTATTACCTAAATAGAGATCCATAAAGTGCTCAATTGTCATTTAATTTGCTTGATTAAATTGCTATTTGTGGTAATTTAGTTTATATTTTGATTTATTGACAATACTAACCCTATGAAGGTACTTTTTCTAGTACACAAAATGGCACCCACCATGGGGCATTAGGCCTCATTAATTTCTAAATTTGGAGAAGTAAAAATTTCTTGTAAAATCTTATTTTATTCTCTATTTTGTAGATTTAATAGCACGTGTAAGACATTCTCCAGTGCGTACACCGGTTTCTCCAGCGTATTTGAACTCTGAAACAACGCTTCTATGACAAATTTTTGCACCTTTACATGGAGTTTTAGTGTGTTTGAATCCTTCTATTTTATGTTTTCCTTCTTTCAGCACATACACCCTGACTCTCCAACATGATTAAACTATTCTCCAGTGCATTTGAGACTTTCTTTTAACGGCTTTGCTTAGTATTTAGTGCTTTCAATTTTTGTTCCAGCGCTTTTAATATTTTTTGCAGCACTTTTGACTTTTTAAATAGTGCTTCCAATCATTTTAACAATGCATTTAATAGATTTTTTTGTGCTTTCAATTAAATTGAAAATTAACAAAATCTAACTTGTGGAAAATGATTTCTCTATGTCTGCAAGATGCCTGGTCATAAAAAAATAAGAAAACCAGAGATCAGATTTAACAGCGAAGGGAAGGCTTTGGCCAAAAAGATTAAGGAGGAGAATATTGCACACATCAAGTTGGTTTTGGAGGATTCTCAGCAAGAAAATGAGGTATATGAGCACTACTTAAAAGTTGTAGAAGCTTATAAAACAAAGTTCATTTCCTTAAATTGAAATTACTTGCCTTAATCAATTTTTGTCAAAATTTGATAAATAGGGCTTAGATTCAATTTTCTTCTTATTTTTCTTCATTTTGGCTGGTTGTGTTGACTAACATGTTGGAGGAGAATAAAAAAGGGAAGGAACGATCACCACTAGGTGAGCATAAAAATGGTAAACTCATAAAAAATGCCCCTAGCCTTTGCTAGCTTCGAATAAGGTAATCCTAAACTTGGTCAATTTTTGCTTAAATTATGGCCTTGTGATTTTTTCTATAATCTAGTAATCAAAGTAGCTTAAAGGAATAAACCAAACACTAAATTCAAACAACCCCTTGTTTGTGGAAAAGAGTATAAATACTCAATTCCCATTAGTTATTGGGTTAGGTAATTGAACCTTGTTAATTGTGTTTGAGGAATTGAGAAATAGATAGGGATATGCTCTTCACCTTTTGGTGAATCAAACTCCCAAAACCTATCTCTTCATTCCAATTTATTGCTTTCAAAATGAACATGCTAGATCCATAGTGGGCTCACCTCCTGAGATTTTCCTTATAAGGCCGGTGAGAGGGACAACCCAAAGTGGGATACATTTGCTTTTTCTGCAAAAATCCGACCCACTCTAAAATAAAGTGCATGCATCCTTAATGGGGTGTGTGACAAAAGGATATTAAGCTTTCAAACTTCCTTGATTAGTCCTATAGGATTGCACAAAACTCTGACATACCGGTGGTGGGAAGCCTCCTAATTTTGGAGGATGAAAACTTAAGGTCCATTTTGAATGGAATCTTGATTAAATGCCTTGATAAATTAGCAAGCCTACCTTGTTAGAGCCATTTATAAGCCAAATTTGACCTTAGGTAGATTGCTTGGAAGAATTCTTGTGATAATTGATAAAATTATTGTGATAATTGATAAAATTATTGTGTTGTGCTTGAAGGTCTTTGATTACAAAAAGAAAACATCCATTAAGATCCAAAAATCAATTAACAACAAAGATTCAAAAGAATATTCTATTCACAAGAATTCAAGAAATGGAAAAAGAAATGGAAACATCATCTAACCAATTCTCATTAAGAACATTGTTTCCTTACCTCTATGATCCTAATATTACATCCACACCTACATATTCTTTAGAAAAAAGGGCTATTCCAAAATATTACATTAATTATATCGTTGATCAAGAAGAACATTATGAACATCATATCTTTGATAATTCAACCTTTGATCAAAAGAAAAATTATGAATAACCTATATTTGATCAAGAACATTATAATGGCAATCCAATCTTTGATGAAGAGCCTATTTTAAAATATCAAGAGAACCTCATATTTGATCAAGGAAATAAATAGGAATTAGTCCCATCTGAACAATATTCATCGTATGAAAATTCTTTGAAAAACATAAATATATCTAACTATCCATGGGATAGATCATTTAATCCTTTGGGAATTTCATACGAATTAGCTTTGGAAAAAATCCTTGAAAAATGATCTCATCATGTTGCCTCAAATCACTTCATGTGGTTTTATCTTTTTGAGCAACTATTGTGCATATCATAGACATAATGAACAAAAAACTTCAGATTGCATGGAGTTGAAACATAAAATCCAAAATCTTATCAATGATGACCTAATTGAAATTGAAAATCCTAATGAATCGTCTAATGAAGATTCTATTCTCAAGCAAGATCAAACTTATGAACACAAATCTAGTAGTGGTCCTCTTATAGCTTTCACCTATTCCACCATTCCTCCATTTAATATAGAAGCAAAGCTATCCAATATTCCTCCGTCAAACAAAGATCCAAATAGTTTTCATAATGACTATGTATACCCTCAAGGGCTACCTCTAAAAGAGATCCAAGATAACCTACATCTTTCTACAAACTTCTTACATGCTTTAGATGTTATAGAACCCAAGCCTTCATGTTCTACAATGCCTATCATTCCTATTTCAACTCAAGAATCCCATGTGAACATCCAAAATCCTACATTGTCCTTAGAAGTGGCTCCATGTCAAGAGACTAATCAAAATTGCAAAGAAACAAGTCTTATTAAGGATCAAGATCAAGATAATATCCCTCCTTATCCTATAGTTGACCAAAGTCCCACATCTCAATAATCCCATGATGAACCCTTCAATTTCTTTCAAGAAGATATCCTTCCATCTGAAACACCCTATATTCCTTCACCTTCTATATCCTATCAATCTCCTAAGAAATATCAAGATATTACTTCCATCTCTAATGAAATTATTGAAAATCAAAAGGAAATTATTCTTCCTAGGATATCCAAAGATCCTTGTCAAGAGAAAAGTACCCCAACATCCACTTTTCATAAACCTCCATATCTACCTCAAAATTATCTGATTCTTCCTAATCCATTTCATAAGAATAAATACCCTCAAGCTTCAAATACTCCTATCAAAGTCACTCCTATGAAAGCTACTCATAAGCCTACTAGTATAAAGATAAATCTGAAAGATGAAAGCCTTGGCCATGAAGCTCAAAATAAAGATGTTGATATCCCTCCCACATCCCATTTACCTCCATTTGCGCATAAGCACATTCCTTCTACATCCTCCAAATCCATCCTTGGTCCCTATATCCCAAATTTTAAACCTTATACATCCTCCAAATCCGTATTGGGTCCTATATCCCTCCATCAACCTTTCCTACCATCCCTAGCCCACAATCCACTTACCCTATATCTTATCAAGATCAAAAAAGACATACATACTTGAGAAACCAAACACCCATCCATATGAACCATCCATATCAATCTTATTCATCCACCAATACAAAGTCTTTTGGAAGTAATTTTCTTGTGCAACATAAGAATAAAAAAATCAAGAATCCACTTATGTATGAAGATCACTATGTCCAATCTAATCGACGTGTGAATCCAAGAAAAAAATAAATATTCAAGAGACCACATAGGTCCATCGAGTAGAAAGAAAAATCAAAGAAAATGTGGGTTCCTAAATCCCTCATTGAAGAAATGCATTCTAAAGCATCCATCAAGAAAAAAATAAAAATCAAAGAAAATGTGGATTCCTAAATCCCTCATTGAATAAATGCATTCCAAAGCATCCAAAAGGAAAGAAAAATCAAAGAAAGTGTGGATTCCCAAGTCACTTTTGAAGGACTTACACATGAAAGAGAAATAAAAGTTGACAGTCAAGCTTCCAAAGGCTTCCCCACAAAATTCTCCCAAACACATTCCATCCATTTTGAGTCCTTGTATCCCAAGATCCATATCCTCTCTTACATCAAATTATCAAGCTATCTCACCCATTTTTCCTCCATTATTCCACTACCCTTCAAGGAGTGTATCGATGTTGATCTTGATAATACTTCTTATCCTCCTATTAATTATTCTTCCATTCCCTTTTTCATGTCCACACATAGAAAGAATTATTATCCTCTCATTCATTATCCTTCCATTTTCCTTATCCAATCCATTGCATAAGTCTCTAGTTACCCTTTACCTTATCCACCATATCACCTTTCCATCACACTATCAACATCTTTGAGCATACCTTTTAGTGGCCTTGGCCCATAATATCATACCTTTTCAAAGAGTATCCAAAGAGCATGAGGCTTGAGTCCCTCCAACAACAAATCACATCATCATTTTAAATTATAGACATAATCTTTTAACAATTTTTTTTTTTTAATACAATCAAGTGGGGAATCAAAATAGAAAAGAAGGCATCATATCAATGAACCATCATCAAAACAAACATCAAAAACTTCAATCGAAACTACATTAATCCTATCATCAGTATTTTCATTTTCATCAACATCGAGATTGAGCATCAATTTAATCAGGACTTTGCATAAAAAATGATCAGGGAATTCTTTGAATCGATATGCTTCGCATGTTGACTCAAAGAGGGACATTTGTAATCAATTTAAAATGGACAAGATAAATCAAGTGAGCAACTAAGGTGAAAATCAAAGCAATTGAATCAAATCAAACTAAAATCAAAGATAAATTGCAATCAAGTCATAAATCAAATTTAATTAAAAATCAAAAGCCATAAATTCAATTAAAATCAAATAAATCATGAGAAATCAACCAATTGTGTAATTAATCTAATTAATTACATAGTTCATTTAAATAAAATCAACCCATTCAAGGGGTACACATGGCTAACGATAATAATTAAATTCAATTAATTAAATCCTATTTTCCCTCAACCACCAAATGGGAGGAAAATTCATCAACCAATAGGATTTAAGGATTAAGCTCACATGGATCAAGTGTAAATCGAATCTCAATCACTCACTTGAAGAATGCATCTTGTCCACTCATTTTGTCCTTTGGTCCCAAGCTTTGAGGACAAAATATTTAAATTGTCTCCAAAGGTGGAACCAAGGACTTAACCCTCACCTAATCATGATCAAATCAACCACACCCCCTACACTTGCTAAAATGTATAAAAGCAAGGCATAAATCACTCAATAATGATCCACAAATTTGAGAATAACATCAAACCTCTTGCAATTTATAGCTAGAAAGGCAAATTTAGAGCTAAACAGGTGTAATTGCATTTGGAATTGATCTTTTAGCTTTGTTTACCATTCATTCTCATTTTAGGACTATTACTAATGGAGGCTTATTGAGAGCTTCACATTAGCATCCTTAAATAGAGATCCATAGAGTGCTCAATTGTCATTTAATTTGCTTGATTAGATTGTGATTTGTGGTAATTTAGTTTATATTTTGATTTATTGACAATAATAACCCTATTGAATAGTGGTGAAAAGGAATCACCTAATTTGAATGGGGGAATATGAGATCTACTCCTAAATCCAAATTCCCAAAGGAGAGATCCAAATTGATCAACCAAAAGGTCAATACACAAAAGAATCAATCTATGGAGAATATGAATGAAGAAGAAAACCTTATATTCCGTTATGAAGAGTATATGCTTGAAATATGAAATAATTGAAAGGCAAATACTAAACTCAAAATAGGGCAGATCTGGAAAATGCTGATTTCTTATGTCTGTATGTAGTTTCAAACAATTCTGCAACCTATTTTGGACTAGAAATGCTGAGACGAAGAAAACCCAGAAAACTGTTGTCTTTATGTCAGCAGGTAGTCTTTGACCTTGATAAAAGGTCAAAGACTACTTCAAGATTTTGAAGGTCATCCTTGACTTTGTTCGCGGATCTCAAAATTTCACCGAAAAGGGTATCCAAATCCAAGCTCCAATTCGTAGTTTTGTACTTGTACCTGCAAGAAAAAGAGGGTTTTTGTTGTTTGGATGGGGGGTTTTCCTTGGTCAAACCCCAATTTAGGAATTAACCTTGAAATTGAATTAAAATTGTAATGTGCATAAACAAAGTAAATGGAACTATTCACCTTGCTTATGTTGAAGTCCTTGTAGAGGATTCGAATCCTTGAATCCACAAGTAGGGATGCTCCAATGAATGTAGAAGTATGTACGATGTCTCAAATCAATGTCATTTGATCTTGATGTAGGAGCATCTTGGGTGTAAGAGCAATCTTGCATCACCCAAAAATATTTCTATTTTTATATTCAATAAGGGCTATCTTGTGCAGAGCTGCTATTTATGGAAACTTGCTATTTTTAGTAAGTTGGTCTTACGATCTTAGAATGTTCTGATTTTACATGTGGAGGTTCATCTCAGTCATATCAGCCTGCCAGCAAAGTTTCATGGTTAGATCAGGTCTAGTTTTGAAGATATTGAAGATTTTCGGTATTGGCAGCAGGGTACAGAAACTTTGAACTCAGTTTTGAAGGCTTTAGAGACCCCGGATGAGGTCAAAAATTTGGGTGACAAGTGCTTATGCCAATCAAGCCTATAGAGCACTTCGTGGCATTTCTGAAATGGGGTTATAATAGTCAATCGGGTCAACTGGTGATGACTTATGGTCTCCGGAAGTCGGGCCACCTGAAATGGTGAAAAATAATTTTCCTTCAAAATTTTTGTTTGGGTTTCAAAAGTTATTTTGAGCCAAATTTGATGTAATAAATTGAAAAATAAAATAATTCTAAGTTTGGTCGGCCCTTAGGGCTAAATTTCTGGAACATTCTTGGGCAGTGGAAAATGCCTATATAAAGAAGGCCCGTAGTGTTGTCTAGGGCAGTTCTGGGTAGTAGATCTAGGTATTGATTCGAGGCTTTGTCCTATAGAATATTGTAAGGGAATGCCCATGTGGCTTTGCATATTGTAATTCTGAAATTTTGTAATTCCACATTTGTGGAGATAATAAGAAGCCAATTTTATGTTCTTGCATATTGTTGTTGTTTCTCTGTTTCTGTTATGTGTTTTCGTTATTAAGGGGAGCACCCTTCATCAAGTGGTATCAGAGTAGGAATTCTTGAGTGTGTAAATAGATCGTCGACTATGAGGCAGTTTGCACCAAGACCGTGGTTAGGGTTTCAGCGCACATCGCGAAAATGCCTCCATGAAGGGAACGTGGCGGAAGAGCTGGTGTTGTAACACCTGAGGTTAGAGCACTCCAGAGACAAGTACGAGCATTGCAAGAGGAGATTCACAGAGGAATGAATCTAAATGTCAGAGACAAAAGTGAGGATGAAGCCGAAGAAGAAGATCAAGAAGGAGAAGTCGAAGTTGTGAACCAGGAGGAAGAAAGACTTTTTTGAGCCATTTCCAAGATCGAAAAAAGACCTAAGATTAAGGTTCCTCCATTTTCAAGAAATCTTAACCCATAAGAGTTGATCGACTGGATCAATGAATGTGAAGAATATTTTGAGTATGAAGATATTGAGGATCCTGATAGGGTGAAATTCGTGAAGGCCAGACTAAAAGGTCATGCAAAGATCTGGTGGCAAGAGATTCAATTGAAGCAAAATAGAAGAGGGAAAGATAAAATCACAAGATGGGATCGGATGGTGGATAAATTAAAGTGATAATTCATCCTTGTTGATTATGAGCTTGACCTACTGAAGAAAATGCAAAGTTTGAAGCAAGCGGGATGATCTGTTCAGGAGTATACAGAGGAGTTCTATCGAATCCTCATCAGAACAGGCCATGCGGAAGCTGATAAGGAGAAAGTTGCTCATTACCTTAATGGGTTGAGGCCTAGCATTTAGGAGGAGTTGAATCTGGTTTGAATGAACAATATTGAAGAGGCATACCAGTTTTCCCTAAAAGTAGAGGAAAAGTTGAACAAGAAGTTTGAAAGCAGACAAAATGGAAGAGGTCGCGGTGGATGATCTGGTGGATGGTCATATGGAGGCTGAAATGAAGATTCGAAAAAGAAGGATGAGGCCAGTAGTAGTCAAAATCAGAGAGGAAACAATTCCAATCATTTCCAAGATCAGAACAATAGAGATCAGAGAGGAAGAGGAAGAGGACAAGGTTCAGGAAGAGGAGGCTTCCGTGGAACATGTTTTCACTGTGGAGAAGAAGGTCATAGGGCATTTGAATGTCCTCAATGCCAAGGAAGGATAGATAGGAGGAATGAAGGCTAGGCCAGAGTTGCACATGTAGATGAAGATGCCAGATCATCAAATTCAGAAGATGTTGAAAGAGGAGAAACGCTATTTAATAGAAGAGTCCTGCTGAGTGGTGAGAATGAACCTGAACAAAAGAGGAGCCTGTTTCGCACTAGATGCAAGTGTGAAGGCAAATGTTGTGATGTGATTATTGATAGTGGAAGCACTAACAATTTGGTGTTAGAAAAGATGGTGACAAAGTTGAAGCTCAAGAGATAGAAACACCCACATCCATATCGGATTGCCTGGGTGCAGGATGACCACAAGGTCATGGTCAGTGAACAGTGCCTAGTAAAGTTCAAGATTGGTGGGTACCAAGATGAGGTACTATGTGATATCATATCTATGGATGTATGCCATATGTTGTTGGGTAGACCATGGCAGTTTGACAGATGTGATGTACATGATGGTCATCGAATACCTATTCCCTGACAAAGGATGGAGTGCAACATAAGCTAAAGCCATTGAAAGAGACTGAATAAAAGGTATGTGGTAATGCAAGAATAACATTTGTTGATGGAAGAAAATTCCTAGATGGTATGAGGCATGAGCATGTGTGTTTTTCTTTAATTCCAAAAGCTGGTAAAGAAGAAATATAGGATGTACCTATAGAGGTTGCAAATTTATTGAATGAGTTTCAAGATATTGTATCTGATAATGTACCTGATGGATTACCACCGGTAAGGAAGATCATTCATCAGATGGATTTGATTCCAGGAGCTAGTTTTCCAAACAAGGCAGCACACAGAATGACACCAGCAGAAAGTGAAGAGTTGAACAGACAAGTACATGAGTTATTGCAGAAGGGGTTGATTCGAGAGAGTCTGAGTCCCTATGCTATACCAGCGGTATTAGCATCAAAGAAGAATGCAGAATGGAGGATGTACAGATTCCAGAGCAATAAACAAGATCACAATCAAGTATAGGTTTCCATTGCCACGAATGGATGATATTATGGATTGTTTGAGTGGAGCTGTGTATTTCTCAAAGATAGATCTGAAGAGTGGATATCACCAGATTCAGATCAGAGAAGAAGATGAATGGAAGACTACCTTCAAGACAAACGAAGGACTGTATGAGTGGTTAGTCATGCCTTTTGGGCTAACCAATGCACTGAGCACTTTCATGCGGCTCATGAACAAGGTTCTGAAATTTTTTTTGGGTAAGTTTGTCATTGTCTACCTAGATGATATTTTGATCTTTAGCAAGATATTGGAGGAACATATGATGGATATTCATATGGTGTTTGAGAAGCTGAGAGATGAGAAATTGTTGATCAATTTGAAGAAGTGCAGTTTTGTGAAGAAAGAGTTAGTGTATTTGGGATTTGTAGTTTCAACAGAAGGTTTAAAAATGGACCCAAAGAAGGTACAGGCTATCCTTAAATGGCCTACTCCAAGGAGTGCTACCGAGGTAAGATCTTTTCATGGTCTAGCTAGTTTTTACAGAAATTTTAGCAGTATTTGTGGTCCCTTGACTGAAACAATGAGAGGGGATAGAAAAGAGTTTTAAGTGGACTAATGGGGCAGAAAAAAGTTTTCAATTGTTAAAACAAAAAGTTACAGAATAGCCTATTTTGGCACTTCCAGATTTTAATAAGGTGTTTCAAGTAGACTGTGATGCTAGTGGTACTGCAATAGGAGCTGTTATGAGCCAAGAAGGCAAACCTGTTGCTTATTTCAGTGAGAAGTTAAATGATGCCAAGAGAAAATATTCTATTTATGATCAGGAATTTTATGCTATAGTTCAGGCATTGAAGAAGTGGAGACGCTATCTGCTTCCTAAAGAGTTTGTTTTGTATACTGATCATCAAGCTTTGCAATATTTGAATAGTCAAGGAAAGTTGAATCAAAGGCATTTGAAATGGGTTGAGTTTTTGCAGAGTTATACATTTGTTTTGAAACACAGAAATGGAAAGTCTAACAGGGTTGTAGATGCGCTTAGCAGAAGGCAACTATTGCTGACAGAGATGCAGATTGAGGCGGTTGGGTTCAAGGAACTCAAAAATTTGTATCCAGAGGATCCTGATTTTGGTGAAGCTTGGAAAGCTTGTAAAGAACCTATTACTTTAGATAGGATGAAATGGCTAGATTTTATCATTCAGGATTATATGCTATTCAAAGGGAGTCAGTTGTGCATTCCACAAAGTTCTATGAGGGAGAATCTCATCAAGGAGAAGCATAGTGGAGGATTGGCTGGACATTTTGGTCAAGATAAAACCCTTGCTTTGGTTAGTGAAAATTATTATTGGCCACAGTTGCAGCAAGATGTCAAGAAGTTTGTACAGAGTTGCAGAGTATGTCAGATGGCAAAAGGAGTGAAGTAGAATACAAGGTTGTATCAGCCATTACCTGTACCAGAGAAGCCTTGGGAGGATATCAGTATGGACTTTGTTCTTGGTTTACCAAGGACACAGCGGGGACATGATTCAATTTTTGTGGTGGTTGATAGATTTTCAAAGATGGCACATTTCATTCCCTGCAAGAAGACTAATGATGTTGTTCATATAGCAAAATTGTTTTTCAGAGAAGTAGTGAGACTACATGGTTTGCCAAAGACCATAGTTTCAGATAGAGACACTAAGTTCATTGGATATTTCTGGCATACATTGTGGAAGAAGTTGAAGATAGATTTAAAGTTCAGCTCATCACATCATCCACAAATTGATGGACAGATAGAGGTGGTGAATAGGAGTTTGGAAAATTTGCTGAGATGTATGGTTGGAGATAAGCCAACAGGATGAGATTTGCTTTTACCACAGGCAGAATTTGCATACAATAATTCTGTCAACAGGAGCACTGGTAAATCACCATTCCAGATTGTATATGGGAGTAGTCCCAAAAATGCATTAGAATTGAGAAAGATAGATAAAGGAGAAATAAGTAGTGCTAAAGCTGAGGATTTTGCAGAACACTTGAAGAACATCCATGAGGAGGTGAGGAAGCATATTACCAAGATGAATGCACAGTATAAGGCTAAAGCAGATGTGAAAAGGAGGCACAAAGAATTTCAGGTTGCAGCTGAAGTCATGGTTCATTTGCGGAAGGAGCAATTTTCAGTTGGTACATATAACAAGTTGAAAATGAAGAAGTTTGGGCCATATAAGATACTAAAGAAGCATGATTCAGGAAATGCATATGAGGTAGAATTACCTATTGAGCTGAATATTTCACCAGTGTTTAACATTTCAGATTTGACAGATTATCATGAGGGAGGTGTTGAAGATGAGGTTACAGCAGCACAGTGGAGTATTCCAGCAACCAGTTCAGATATCAAGGAGATTGAAGACATACTAGATAGTCGTGTTGGCAGAAGCACAAGGAACGGGACATATGAAGAGTATTTGGTCAAATGGAAAGGATGACCTATTAAAGATTCATCATGGCTAACAAAGGAGGAGGTTAACCATCTTGGTTTTCCTTTGCACACCTGAGTCGTGACAGGGTCACTTCTCAAATTACCCCGGGTGTTCGATGCAGGAGCATCCTAGGTGTAAGCAATCTTGCATCACCCAAAAATATTTCTATTTTTATATTCAATAAGAGCTATCTTGTGCAGAGCTGCTATTTATGAAAACTTACTATTTTTAGTAAGTTGGTCTTACGATCTCGAAATGTTCTGATTTTACATGTGGAGGTTCATCTCAGTCATATCAGCCTGCCAGCAAAGTTTTATGGTTAGATCAGGTCTAGTTTTGAAGATAATGAAGATTTTCGGTACTGGCAGTAGGGTACAGAAACTTTGAACTTAGTTTTGAAGGCTTCAGAGGCCTCGGATGAGATCAAAAATTTGGGTGACTAGCACTTGCACTGGTCAAGCCTATAGAGCGCTTCATGGCATTTTCGGAATGGGGTTATAATAGTCAATTGGGTCAACTGGTGATGACTTATGGTCTCCGAAAGTCAGGCCACCTGAAATGGCAGAAAATAATTTTTCTTCAAAATTTTTGTTCGGGTTTCAAAAGTTATTTTGAGCCGACTTTGATGTAATAAATTGAAAAATAAAATAATTCTAAGTTTGGTCGGCCCTTAGGGCTAAATTTCTGGAACCTTCTTGGGCGGTGGAAAATGCCTATATAAAGAAGGCCCGTAGTGTTGTCTAGGGCAGTTCTGGGTAGTAGATCGGGGTATTGATTCGAGGCTTTGTCCTACAGAATATTGTAAGGGAATGCCCATGTGGCTTTGCATATTGTAATTCTAAAAGTTTGTAATTCCACATTTGTGGAGATAATAAGAAGCCAATTTTCTGTTCTTGCATATTGTTGTTGTTGTTTATCTGTTTCTGTTATGTGTTTGTGTTATTAAGGGGAGCACCCTTCATCAGATCTTCAACACCAATATTGAATGGATCTTTGCATAGGAAGAGGATTGGATGAATGTGGAAGGATAGATCTTCAAGGGGACTCCAAAGAGATTGAATCCTTCAATAGCTAACAATGGATATCCTTGATGAATGAATGCTTGAACACTTGAACACTTGAACGCTTGAATGCTTGAATGCTTGATCATGAAAGAGTGGATGCGATGTTCACCCAAAACTTGATTGCACTTGAGGGATCGGTTCTTTGAAAATGAGAGAGGAAGGCCTCCTTCTATAGTGATCTAGGGCACAATCTTCTAGAGGGGCCACCTTGGGGAATTAAATTCCAATTAGGTCCTAGCCTTTAGAAATATACCTATATTAAATGCAATTAAGGATTTACCATTCGAAATGGCTGACCCGGAGGCGGGAAAAAGAAACTTTCCGAAACCTGACATCCGAAAATCATAAAACCTTGAAATTTGAACCTTGGGTCAAGGATGAGGTAGACCCCGCCCTAAGTCAGGGTTGAGGTCATCCCTGACCTAGGTCAGGGTCAAGGTCATCTTTGACCCTTAAGGCCATCTTTGACCTTGAGGTCAAAAACCTCAGGTCCTCAGTCTAGAATGCTAGGAAATGCATAAATAAAGTGAAAATAGGTGGAGAGAGAAGAAAAATGGGGGGAGAAAGATAGATCCATGCAAAGACCCAATCAAGGCGTTTAGCATGACCCTAGACCACTCACTCGGAGGGCTAAATGCTCTTAACATGGAAGTGCTTCCATTTTAAGACGATACATCAAGCCCCCACTTTAGCAAGAGTATGGACTCGATGCAAACTCTTGGTAAAGGAGATCAAAATGAAAAATAATCTTATCATAATCAAAGGGACAAAGAGAAATGTCAAGCCCCTAGGGACTCAAGTCTTCATCAACTCCAAGATCATAATAAGAGAGACATCTCTAGAGAGAGAGAGAGAGAGAGAGAGAGAGAGAGAGAGAGAGAGAGAGAGAGAGAGATTATCTCACCCAATGAGAACTTATGTCCCATTGTGAACCACACAAGGAAACAATGCATCTGGAAAGATGGAATTGAACTGCCTAGTGAATATGGCTACTCACTAGTCAACCCATCAAGGATTCACTCTTAGGAATATTATATTCCATAAGAGTAAAACCAAAAGTAAAAGAGATCCAGTCTTAAGGATACTTCCGACCTTAAGGGATCAATTTTTTTGAAACTGGCAGGATCAAGAGATTCTAAAATATAAATCCATGCTTTAAGGATCAGTCACTAATCCAAAAAGGGAGAAAATTTATCTTGAAAAATAATATATGTGTATTGAAAGGTGCATGTGTGCAATAGGTGAGCAGAGTGTATGCCCCCATGTTAAAGTCATTGCTAACACTTTAACAGGAGCAATGGCTTTAACGGAAACATAAATAACTCCACTAATTACGTTTCCTCTACAAGATGCCCCTAGATGAAGACAACTCAAGGGGAATACCACATAAACATACAGAGAACACAGAAGGGAGCTACCTACCATGGGGTCAGTATGATCATAAGATAATATATATATGATATTATTGCAAATGAATTGTCATCATTCCCCAAAGAAAGTAGAACTACAATCACAAAGGAGGAAAGATCACATAAGATATATGAAGAAGAATCTTTTCGGACCATGACATGGAGACCAAAAAGAATTAGTGCTACCACATCTTGAATCCAAGTAGATTACACAAGGAAACATTTACGAACAATAACACATTTACAACATAACATGAAACAACATATAGAAGAATATAGATACATATAGAGGAATTGTACAACAAGTTTGATTCCTTTATCACCTTGCACCAACTGAGTAACAAGGATCGCATAAAAGAATCTAACAACATTTAGCAAACACATCACGGGAAAATAACATTACAACAGGAAAACACACAACAAATCTACCACAAAGGACAAGCCAATCAAGCATTCCACCTACTCTCCCCATCTCGTTGTATATCATTTAGGGAAGGTGGATAAATTGCAAGAGGGACTACATCCAACATAGTAGGAATGATAGCCAGTTCCAAACAAGGATCCTCTTGAAAATCACAATGTTCAACAATAGGTGTAAGAGTTAATTGTGATGAAAGCATATTAGGTAAATCAATGTCAATGTCAATAGTCTAATCATCATTAACATCATCAATATCATCAAGAGTATCTTCATCCAAATTAATCAAAATAGGATATAAGATATGAATAGAATCATCATAATCATGCATCTTAACATCATTAGTAGTAACCATATTATGCATAGGCTTACCAGAAGAATTTTGAAGAACAGAATTACGAGCTTTAGCATGAGCACAACACTTCTTATGACATTCATTAGCAAATCTATTACGCTTTGCTTTACTTGAAATAGGTTGAGAACTAGGAAGAACAACCACATGATCCTTTAGAGGTTCTTTAGGAAGATCAATAGGATTATTAGGAATAGTAGGAACTTGATTAACAAAACTAGAAGCCATAGTTAAAGGAGGTATAGAAGGTGTAGGCAAAAGACCATGATTAAGATCCATAAGAGGTATGCTTAATTCAAGAATCTTACGATGCTTATAGCTAGGCTTGATATGAACAAAAAAGATTATCAAGTCGAGGAGGACATGAATTAGGTAATGAAGGCATAAAGAAATCAAGAGAAACACAATCTCTAGGCCTAGAAGGTTGATATAAACTATGATTAATCGTCTTCAATTCTTCATCATGAACAAATTTAAGACATTTATGGATAGGTGAAGCAATAGCATGCATAGCATTTAACCACGACAAAATAAGCTTAACTTAAAATTGATCAGAAGTAGCAACAACAACAAATGTAGTGTTCACAATTTTTCCACAAAGTTCAACTGGTAAGTTAATAGAACCAAATGATGGATAAAGAAAACCATTACAAGTTTGAATCCACACATCCGATGTATCATA
The DNA here is from genome assembly GCA_027943335.1 of Chamaecyparis obtusa. NCBI lineage: Eukaryota > Viridiplantae > Streptophyta > Pinopsida > Cupressales > Cupressaceae > Chamaecyparis > Chamaecyparis obtusa. The sequence continues at coordinate 184,021 of BSBK01007870.1, forward strand.
AGAATCACATTTCAAGCTTTTCATAAAATGATTTTCTTCAGTAATAACATTGACTAAGGATGTAGGATCAACAAGACAACCATGAGTAGGTTTCTGAGAAATCCTAGCATAAATGTAAAGGGGACCATCAGAAGCTTTAATAGTCTCATAATCATCAAAGGAAATCAAAAGTTCCCAAGGTCTTTTATTCTTAGGTTGTTGTCAAGGTTATAAGTTGAGTTTGAAATTTAGGCTTAGGTTTTGGTTGAGGTTGAGATTGAACTTGAGGTTCAAGCTGAGGTTGAGGTTGAGGTGGAGATAAATTTTGACCAACATGCTCTACTTGATTAACAATTTGATTGAGATCATCCATCTTTGAATCATACACAATTTCCATAGTAGATGGTTGAGCAATGGTATTAGTATCATGCGCGGGTAAAGGATTCATATAGATTTGAAGGTTTTGATTTGGAGGAGAGACATATTTGTTCCCACTACCATCAATATTATCAACAAATAAGGCATTAGAATCAATTAAGTCCTGAACCTTATGTTTTAAAGAATAACATTTCGCAGTATCATGACCATTCTGATGATGATATTGACAAAAAGCTTTAGGATCAAAAGATTTAGATGAAATTGTAGTAGGTAAAAGCGGTCGAATAGGAGGTAGATTAATCATATTAGCAGTTAAAAACCTATTCATAATAGAATGTAAAGATTTAGAAAGAGGAGTAAATGTACGATTTAATCGAAAAGAACTGGATGCAGAAGTGGCATTGTGTGATGCAACAACTTGATTAGTAACCGAATTCGCTTATTTTTTTATCTTGACATAGTTGTTGAATTTTTTTAATTTGTTTGGATTAGGAGCGTCATCACTTTTATCAACTGGAACAGGAGCCATTGGAGTGGTGCTCTCAAATTGACTCACTTGTAAGTGATAATGATGAAGCACTGCACAAAGTTGTTGAAAAGAGGTAAATTCAGTAAGCAGAATCTTATCTCTAATATCCTTTTGCAAATTTGAAATAAACATACGTTGAATATCAATATCAGGAACATGATAGGAAATCTGCGCATACAAATGCTTAAATCTACCAATAAATTCAATCATTTTTTCCTTAGCACTTTGTTTACAATGCATCAAATTAGTCAAAGACACTTGCGGGCCAATGCTATTTTGAAATTGTTGAATAAAGGCATTGGCAAGTTTAGGAAAAGAATCAATAGAATAAGGAGGCAAGGAACAATACCATTGTAAGGCCTTGCCATGGAAGGTTTGAGAAAATAGTTTGGCTAAAATCCTATGGTCATGAGCATAATCACTACAAAGGATTTGAAATGTTTTAATATGATGAACATGATCTCCTTTTCCATTGTAATTCTCAAGACGAGGCATATCAACTTGCTGAGGAACAGGAGTACGAATGATATCCAAGGACAAAGAGCTTCCCATGTCACATGTAGGATACTAAACTTATTTTGAGTTAAGGAAGCAATTTTTTGTTGTAAGGAAGATACAGTTTGAGCCAAACTGATAATTGTTGAATCATTAGAGGAAATAGGAGTAGCAACATTAGAAACACTAGGTAAAGTGTAAGAAGTTGTAGGAATAGAAGACACAACTGGAGGAACACTAGGAACTACAATTGGAAGTGGATTGGAATAAGTAAAAGGAACATTATGATAAGAAGGTTTTGATGTAGGAAGGGACACATGAGGAACACTCATAGGAACAGAGGGAATCATCACAGTCACCAAAGAAGGAGTATAGGTAGGAGCACTAGGTAAAGGATTAGAAGAAGGTTCTACACTAGTGATAGGAGGAATCAACCCTAAATTTTGAGCTTCTTGAGCTAAAGGTTTAACATTTGAATGCAGGAGGTGAGTAATACCATGAAGAAGATTAACACCTTGATCACTATTGCAAAGAAATTTCTTAAGAGCATCTATAGCTTGAATTGAATCTTGATTATGGTTTTCTTGAATAAGCCAATTACCCATTTTATCAAGTTTAGTTGAAAGTTTTTGGACTTGTTCAGGAGGAACTCTTAAAGCATCATCCTCATCATGAGATGACTGAGAAGATTTTTTCTCCATAATAGGATTGGAATCATGAAGAATCAAATTATCATCTGGGATCCTAAGGAAAGGAGAAGAAGATTTAGGATCAAAGGTACCCATGATTCTACGACTTCGTTTAACTAGAATGTTATAAGTAGGACTAAAGGTAGTAAAGCTCATAAACCAATGCAATGCAAATGAACTAAACTAACACAAAATATTTTAATTTTATATGAGATGAAAACACATAAAATAAATCTAATACATGCAAGATCTAACCTTATAAAACATAATAGAGCATCTAATTCCAAAATACAAAGGAGAGTAAGTATGTCGGGTTCACAAAATGAATAAAGGTGAAATGGAATCACCTAATTTGAATGGGGGAATATGAGATCTACTCCTAAATCCAAATTTCCAAAGGAGAGATCCAAATTGATCATCCAAAAGGGCAATACACAAAAGAATCAATCTATGGAGAATATGAATGAAGAAGAAAACTTTATATTCCATTATGAAGAGTATATGCTTGAAATCTGAAAAAATTGAAAGGAAAATACTAACCTCAAAATAGGGTAGACGAAAAATGCTGATTTCTGATGTCTGTGTGTAGTTTCGAGCAATTCTGCAACCTGTTTTGGACTGGAAATGTTGAGACGAAGAAAACCCAGAAAAATTTTGTTGTTTTGGTAGTAGGTAGTCTTTGACCTTGATAAAAGGTCAAAGACTACTTTGAGATTTTGAACGTCATCCTTGACTTTGTTCACGGATCTCGTAAGTTCACCGAAAAGGGTATCCAAATCCAAGCTCTAATTTGCAATTATGTACCTGTACCTACAAGAAAAAGAGGGCTTTTGTTGTTTGGATGGAGGGTTTGCCTTGGTCAAACCCCAATTTAGGAATTAACCTTGAAATTGAGTTGAAATTGTAATGTGCATAAACAAAGTAAATGGAACTATTCACCTTGCTTATGTTGAAGTCCTTGTAGAGGATTCAAATCCTTGAATCCACAAGTAGGGATGCTCCAATGAATGTAGAAGTATGTATGATGTCTCAAATCAATGAAATTTGATCTTCAACACCAATCTTGAATGGATATTTGCATAGGAAGAGGCTTGGATGAATGCGGAAGGATAGATCTTCAAGGGGGATTTAAAGAGGTTGAATCCTTCAATAGATAACAATGGATCTCCTTGATGAATGAATGCTTGAACACTTGAACACTTGAATGCTTGAATGCTTGATCATGAAAGAGTGGATGTGATGTTCACCCAAAACTTGATTTCACTTGAGGGATTGATTCTTTGAAAATGAGAGAGGAAGGCATCCTTTTATAGTGATCTAGGGCACAATCTTCTAGAGGGGCCACCTTGGGGAATTAAATTCCAATTAGGTCCTAACCTTTATAAATATACCTAGATTAAATGAAATTAAGGATTTACCATTTTGAAACCTAAAATGGCCGACTCGGAGGTGGGGAAAAGAAACTTTTTGAAACCCGACATCCGAAAATCATAAAACCTTGAAATTTGAACCCTGGGTCAAGGATGAGGTAGACCCCACCCTAGGTCAGGGTCAAGGTCATCCCTGACCTAGGTCAGGGTTGAGGTCTTCTTTGACCCTCAAGGTCATCTTTGACCTTGAGGTCAAATACCTCAAGTCCTTAGTCCAGAATGCTAGGAAATGCATAAATAAAGTAAAAACAGGTGGAGAGAGAAGAAGAATGGGGGGAGAAAGCCAGATCCATGCAAAGACCTGATCAAGGTGCTTAAAATGACCCCGAACCACTCACTCGGAGGAATAAATGCTCTTAACATGGAAGTGCTTCCATTTTAAGATGATACACCTATGAAGGTAATTTTTCTAGTACACACAACCTATGAAAAGGAAAAATGTCATTGATCCTAAAGAGTAAGGGAAAGCCATTAAGATCATAGATGTAGAAGATATAGTAGAGGAAGTTGTAGGAGAAGAAACTTTGGAGCATGAATGTTCACCTTCAAGGGTTATTGTTCCAATATTTTCAGAAAGCAAGAGAGATGAACACCTCAAATTTCCCATGCATAACACTAATGATATTGAAGCCTCAACTTGTCATCAAGTCTTGGTAAGTGATCATCTTGTGAAGACCCAAGAGTTCAAGGACTTTGTGGTGAGGGTAAAATGGGATAATTAACAAATAATATTTGTTGAGATAAGGAATAATATTGATACTTTTCAATGGATAGATGTGGAAAATCAAATATTGCCACAAATTGGTCTCAAAGTTGATAATATCACTCCTTGGTAAGGAAGAGAAATGATGTAGGAGAGTAAATTATTGGTTCTTACCAATCAAGAAATAACCACTACATTGTCTTTTGATACCATTACGAAATATAATAGAGAGGCGAATAGAACTAAAATGCAAGAAGAGAAAGAATTCTTAGGATCAAGATTTATCCCTAGCTTTAAACATTGGAAAAATGGGTCTTAACCCCAAATACTAACAAGCCAAATGTTGTCAATAATTTTGAAGAGCTAAGAGGAGAAGTGATAATAAAGAGGGTATTAGATACCCACACTCCACAAGTTGCACCACTAGTAGTGAACACTTCAATAGTCAATGACGCCACAATGAGAAGTTACAAGCACATCAAAGATAAACTGAAGTAGAAGTATATGCAAGTCATGATTTAAAATAACCAATTGAGTTCTAGTTAATCAACATCAAAAAGTAAACATGCATCTATCATATCAAGCCCTTCAAGCTTCATATGATAATTTTCATTGGACATGGAAGCATTTCTCTCAGATATTAAAGAGTTTAAGAATAAAATCAAAGGGGTCAATGAAAACATAATGCAAATTATTGGTAAGTTTTTTTTGCTAGTGTGTAATCATGTTTAGGTTCTTAGGTGGATTTTTCAAGTGGTATCTTATCCATTTGTAAAACTAGGTAGGTTGGTGGGTAGGATTGGTTTCTTTTATATATCTCTACTTCTCTCTTATGTACTTATTCACTCATTTTATGAAGTCAATTTTTCTTTTGTGATCCTCTCTCTCTCATTATTGTTTCTATTTGTCTAGTGTTCCTCCTTAATATCACATGGTATTGAATCCTTTCCTAGAGTAATGGAGATGCAAATTGATTAGCAAGAAAGTTCTTAATTAAGAGTTAAAGTGAGGGATACAATTTTTTGTTGTGATTGTGCAAATTCAACATAAATCTATAAATTTATGGGTTATTTTGGATCCAAATGCTCATTGAAGGAGTCAAAATATAGAGTAATTTTCCCTTCAAAATAACATTTTCTACAATGTTTGTGTTTATAAACAAAAACAAATCAAATGAGTCTTTCCTTTGGCTTTAGTCAACAACAAATATCTACTAAAATATTGGGGTAAGAATTTGCTTTTATGGAATGTAAAGAAGATTTGTTGTCATTCTCTTATACATGTCTTCCTTTTTGGTTCAAAACTTATTATTTGAGCTATGGTGAAATTATTGTATACTTCAAAAAATTCAATGTCTATTTTAGGACAAATTTGTAGTGAGAGAGACTGAAAAGTCACCTCTTCCTTAGCATTTCATAAATGTTGACAATTTTATGTGGAAAATTTGTAGTAAATGTGACGCAAGGGTAGAATCAAGAGGGGCCAGACTATGGCACACCGTAATGATCTAGCCTGCTCAACAACACACAGAAGCAAATAACAACACAGTGAGAGAGAGAATGTGTGATCTTTCATCAATTTTCATCAAATAGATTCATACATGTCAGGCTATAAGGCCTTCCCAGTTATGGCAAGATATTGCAATGAATTACAGAAGTCCTCAAACATGCGAGGATCTACCAACAATCTCCAATTTCTTATCTTATATCCTCTATCTCAATTGCCTCTAAACTACAACCAAACAACTACATTTATACAAGAGTCTACCAAACTGAGTTGACCTTCAGATCCACAATCAACATAAGAAATGGTCAGATCTAGGACCACACGCTTCCCAATGATGGATAGAAACATTAAATTCATGACCCATAATAAATGCACAAGTTGGCCCAACAAAAACTCAAAAGAAACTACTCGATAAGCAAGGATGATCGAGCAATAGACAAGCATCACCGAGCGCTAGTGAAACAACCGACCACCTAGGAGATAACCAACCATCCGTGGTAACCAAAGGAAACCGACCAACTACTGACCAACTCAGTCAAAGAAGGAACCAAGCAACACAAACAAACTTCAAAATGTTTTTGGTGACACAGGATTTCCAAGGACTCGAGATGCTCTTGCATCAGACACCTGGGGTTATTTTGAAATGATTCTCTGAATCATTTGATAGGTATGATCCGAGATGCATCCAACTCAGACTGTGAAATCCATGAACTATCTTCCATCAGTCTATGCTCTGATACCACCTGACGCAAGGGAAGAATCAAGAGGGGCCAAACTATGGCACACCCTAATGATCCAACCTGCTCAACAACACACGAAAGCAAATAACAACACAATGAGGGAGAGAATGCAAGATCTTTCATCATTTTCATCAAATAGATTCATACATGCTGGGCTGTGAGGCCTTCCCGATTACGGCCAGATATTACAATGAATTACATAAGTCCTCAAACATGTGAGGATCTCCCAAAAATCTTCAATTTCTTATCTTCTATCCTCTATCTCAACTACCTATAAACTACAACCAAACAACTACATTTATACAAGAGTCTACCGAACTGAGTCAGCCTTCAGATCCATAATCAATGGAAGAAATGGTTAGATTTGGGACCACATTGTCCCCAATGATGAATACCAACATTAAAGAAAATACCGCATGGTTTGGCCCCTCTTGATTCTGCCCTTGCGTCACATTTACTACAAATTTTCCACATAAAATTGTCAACATTTATGAAATTCTAAGGAAGAGGTGACTTTTTTGTCTCTCTCACTACAAATTTGTCCTAAAATAGACATTGAATTTTTTTAAGTATACAAGAATTTCACCATAGCTCAAATAATAATTTTTGAACCAAAAAGGAAGACATGTATAAGAGAATGACAACAAATCTTCTTTACATTCCATAAAAGCAAATTCTTACCCCAATATTTCAGTAGATATTTGTTGTTGACTAAAGCCAAAGGAAAGACTCATTTGATTTGTTTTTGTTTATCAACACAAACATTTTAGAAAATGTCAGTTTGAAGGGAAAAGTACTCTATATTTTGACTCCTTCAATGAGCATTTGGATCCAAAATAACCCATAAATTTATAGATTTATGTTGAATTTGCACAACCACAAAAAAAATTGTATCCCTCACTTTAACTCTTAATTAAGAACTTTCTTTCTAATCAATTTGCATCTCCATTACTCTAGGAATAATATCTTGCAAGGTCAAAGAGGTGAGATCTTAATCTAGGTTTCTAGGTTCCTCTTGAGAAGCCCTAGTTGAATTGTTGTGAAGTAGCAGATTGTGATCTGACCTACAATTGCAGAGGGTTGTCAAGATGGTTCGTGGGAGGTGAGATGTGGATCCGAGATTGGTAGATATGTTGAGACAAATTGCTGCTAGAATGGAGGTGGTTGAAACAGCCCAAAGAAGAGGCAAACATCTTGAAGATGTTAGTGATGATGAAATTGAGGAAGAATAGGTGAATGCAAAACCTGCACCTGTGATGGATCAAGGTGAAGAAATATTTTTGAAGGCTTTGACAAGTCTGAAGTCTACACCACATTTCAATCCTCTTGAGTATGGTGGAAAGCTAGATTCTGAAGAATTAGTGGACTGGATCACCGAGATGGAAAAGTATTTTGAATATGAAAACATACCTGAAGACAAGAAGGTGAAAATTGCAAGCACAAAGTTGAAGAGCCATGCATCCTTATGGTGGGAACACTTGCAGCTAGATAGGAAAAGGAAAGGTAAAGACAAAATCAAGGTATGGAGTAAAATGGTCAATAAGTTGAAAGGAAAGTTCTTACCTTGTGACTATCAGATTAACCTAGTTAGGTGAATGCAAAGTTTGAAGCAGAAAGATAGCTCGGTAAAGGAATATACTGAGGAATTCTATAGATTAGATATCAGATCTGGACATGATGAAGATGATGTGGAAAGAATTGCTAGATACCTGAATGGTTTGAGAGTTTCCATCCAAGAGGAAATTAGTATGGTCAAGTTGGAGAACATTGAAGAGGCTTATCAATTTGCATTGAAAGCTAAGGAGAAATTGAACAAAAGACATGAACAAAGACAAAGAGGAAGAGGTGGTAGATTCCCTAGAGGAAGAGGTAGATTGTATGGTGAAAATAGTACATCTGAACCTAAAAAGATAGATCTGGATAAAGGCAAGACCAAGTGGAAAAGTGAAAGTTCATCTAGAGGTAGAGGCAGTAACTACCGAGGTGGTTATAGCAAAGAAAGTTTCTGAGGAACTTGTTACAATTGTGGAGAGGAAGGACAAAGATCATTTGAGTGTACACATGCAAGTAAGAAGGCTGGTAGCAGTCGAAATGCTTTGGTGCAAGAAGAGTCACCGAATGAACCTGAGAAAGAAAATAACTTGATGGTAAGGAGAGCACTGTGGAATAAAAGAAAAAAGGAAGATCTAGTAAGGAAAAGTTTGTTCAAGACCAGATGTAGAGTTTCTGATAAAGTTTGAAAGGTAATCATTGATAGTGGTAGCTCAGAGAATTTGGCATCTGAGGAAATGGTCACAAAATTGCAGTTGAAAAGGCTAGAACATCCGAAGCCATATCATATTTCATGGATCAAGGATGAGCATACACTCTTGGTAAGTGAACAATGTTATGTGAATTTGAAGATTGGAAAATACTATGATAAGGGTTTGTGTGATATCATGCCTATGGATTATTGTCATATTTTGTTGGGTAGACCTTGGCAATATGATAGACATGCTATATATGATGGGAGATTGCATAAGTATACTATTGTGGCTAATGGAAATAAACAAATCTTGTTACCTTTGATGGGAGAACCTGTTAGTAATGTTTGCACATCTATGAAAGTTTTCTTGATGGAAGGAAGGAAGTTTGTTAAGGATTTGAAAAAGAGTGATGTATGTTTTGCTATGATTCCTAACAAACCGAGTAAGAAAATAGAGGATAGTGTTCCTGAGGAGATTGATAAGTTACTCATCGAGTATAGTGAAATCATTTCTGATAATGTACCTAATGGTTTTCCACCGAAGAGAAGCATTGATCATTGTATGGATCTAATCCCTGGAGCTAGTTTACCGAATAAGGCACCTCATCGGTTGATACCTACTAAGAATCAAGAATTGAACCGACAGATTCAAGAGTTACTGGAGAAAGGTTTGATCAGAGAAAGTTTGAGTCCTTGTGCAGTACCTATTGTATTGGCACCTAAGAAGAATGGAAAATGGTGAATGTGTACTAATTCCAGAGTAATCAATAAGATAACAATGAAGTATAGGTTTCCTATACCGAGAATGGATGATATAATGGACAGTTTGACTGGAGAAAAGTATTTCACCAAAAATGATTTGAAAAATGGGTATCATCATATCAGAATCAGAGAAGGTGATGAATGGAAGACTACTTTCAAGACAAAAGAAGGTTTGTATGAGTGGTTGGTTATGTCTTTTGGTTTAACTAATGCACTGAGTACATTTATGAGGCTGATGAATGAAGTTTTGAAGAAATTCTTGCACGTAAGTTTGTGATTGTATATCTTGATGATATTCTAATATTCAGTAAGACCAGAGAAGAACATTTGTTGCATGTTAGACAAGTTCTGCAGAGATTGAAAGAAGAAAAGTTGCTGATAAATCTGAAAAAAATTTCATTCATGAAAGAAGAGATTGTGTATTTGGGATTTGTGATCTCAACTGATGGTTTGAAAATGGATCCTGAAAAGGTTGAAGCTATTTTGAATTGGCCTACAACTGTGAATGCTAGTGAGGTAAGATTATTTCATGGATTGGCAAGTTTTTACCAGAAGTTCATAAGGAGTTTCAATTCAATTTGTAATGCTATGACTAAGACTATGAGAGGAGATAAAAGGGAATTCAAGTGGACACATGGAGCTAATAAAAGTTTTGAGACTCTGAAGCAAAAGGTTGCTGAATTATCTATTTTGGCATTACCTGATTTCAGTAAGGTATTTCAAGTGGAATGTGATACAAGTGGAAGTGCAATTGGAGCTGTGTTGAGTCAAGAAGGTAAACCTGTTGCTTTCTTTAGTGAAAAGTTGAATGATGCTAGAAGGAAATATTCTATGTATGATCAAGAATTCTATGCTATTTTTCAAGCACTAAAGAAATGGAGACATTATTTGATACCGAGTGAATTTGTGTTGTATACCGATCATAAGGCTTTACAGTATTTGGATAGTCAAAATAAGTTGAATCAAAGACATATGAAATGGGTTGAGTATTTGTAGAATTACACATTTGTGATAAAGCATAAGAGTGGAGTCACTAACCGAGTTGTTGATGCATTGAGTAGAAGAAGATCTTTGATGACCGAGAAGAAAATTGAAGTTCTTGGTTTTGATGAGATGAGAGATTCTTATGAGTTTGATCCTGATTTTTCTGAGCCATGGAGAAAGTGCAGAGAACCTATTCAAGATCAACAAGATACTAAATGGGATGAATATTTTATTCAGGAAGGTATGTTGCTTAAAGGTATTCAGTTGTGTATACCGAGAGGAGTAATGAGAACTAACCTAATAAAGGAGAAACATAGTAGTGGTTTGGTTGGACATTTTGGTATTGATAAAACATGGAATTTGCTTAAGGAGAAATACTATTGGCCGCAGTTGTACAAAGATGTTCAAAAATTTATGAAAAGTTGTGGAGTTTGTCAAGTTGCAAAAGGAGTAAGTCAAAATACTGGATTGTATGTACCAATTGTTGTTCTTGAGAAACCTTGGATTGACATCAGTATGGATTTTGTTCTTGGCTTATCGAAGACAGCAAGAGGTAATGATTCTATATTTGTTGTTGTGGATAGATTTTCTAAGATGGAAAATTTTATACCTTGTGGAAAGACATCAGATGTAGTACATGTAGCAGATCTTTTCTTTAAGGAAATTGTCAAATTGCATGGATTACCGAGGAGTATTATCTCTAACCGAGATAGTAAATTTGTTGGATACTTTTGGAAAACCCTTTGGAATAAGTTTGGCACTGAGTTGCAATATAGTTCTACATTTCACCCACAAACCAATGGACAGACTGAAGTTGTGAACAAAAGTTTGGGTAATCTTTTGAGATGTTTAATTGGAGACACACTAAGTAATTAGGATTTTGTGTTGGCACGGGCAGAGTTTGCATACAATAATTCAATGAATACGAGTACTGGAAAAACACCATTTGAGATTGTAAGTGGCATATAGCCGAGATGTATATCTGATTTGAGGGACATTGCTGATGAAAGTAAGAGAAGTGTTGAAGGAGTAAAATTTGTCGAGTACATGAAGATGTGAAGCTGAAGCTGGAAGAGAATAATAAAAAATACAAAGACAGAGCTGATAGATCAAGGAGACATAAGAATTTTGATGTTAGTGATGAAGTGATGTTTCATTTGAAGAAAGGTCAATTTCCTGTTGGAACATATGGGAAGCTGAAAAATGAAGAAGTTTGGACCTTGCAAGATTTTGAGAAAATTTGACAGTGGAAATGCATATGAGATTGAGTTACCTGATGACATAGATATATCACCTATTTTCAACATTGTTGATTTGTATGAGTATCATGAACCTGATGAAGAAATGAAAGTACTGATAGAATATCCTAAGAAGCAGAATAAAGAAGTTGAGCAGATTTTGAAGCAAAGAATTGGCAAGAGTACAAGAGGAAAGCAATATATGGAATATTTGGTAAAATGGAAGAATAGACCGATGGAAGACAGTTCATGGATTTCACAATATGAGTTGGATGCAGCTCAAATCATACCTATCAAATGATTCAGAGAATCATTTCAAAATAACCCCAGGTGTCTGATGCAAGAGCATCTCGGGTCCTTGGCAATCCTATGTCACCAAAAACATTTTGAAGTTTGTTTGTGTTGCTTGATTCCTTCTTTGACCGAGTTGGGTGGTAGTTGGTCGGTTTCTTTTGGTTACCGAGGATGGTCGGTTATCTCCTGGGTGGTCGGTTGTTTCACTGGTGCTCGACAATGCTTGTCTGTTGCTCGGTCATCCTTGCTTACTGAGTAGTTTCTTTTGAATTTCTGTTGGGCCGACTTGTGCATTTATTATGGGTCATGGATTTAATCTTGGTATCCATCATTAGGAAGCGTGTGGTCCCAAATCTGACTATTTCTTCTATTGATTATGAATTTGAAGGCTGACTCAGTTCAGTAGACTCTTGTATAAATGTAGTTGTTTGGTTGTAGTTTAGAGGAAGTTTAGATAGAGGATAGAAGATAAGAAATTGAAGATTTTTGGTAGATCCTCGCATGTTTGAGGATTTATGTAATTCATTATAATATCTAGTCGTAACCGGGAAGGCCTTACAACCTAACATGTATGAATCTATTTGATGAAAATTGATGAAAGATCTTGTATTCTCTCTCTCACTATGTTGTTATTTGCTTCCGTGTGTTGTTGAGTAGGCCGGATCATTAGGGTGTGCCATAGTTTGGCCCCTCTTGATTCTTCCCTTGTGTCAGGTGGTATTAGAGCATACATCTAATCCATCATTCAAGAGGGGCCAAACTATGACACACCCTAATGATCTAGCCTGCTCAACAACACATGGAAGCAAATAACTATATAGTGAGAGAGAGAATGCAGGATCTTCCATCAATTTTCATCAAATAGATTCATACATGTTGGGCTGTAAGGTCTTCCTGGTTATGGCCAGATATTACAATGAATTACAGAAATCCTCAAACATGCGAGGATCTGCCAACAATCTCCAATTTCTTATCTTCTATCCTCTATCTTAGCTGCCTCTAAACTAAAACCAAATAACTACATTTATACAAGAGTCTTCCAAACTGAGTTAGCCTTTAGATCCACAATCAACAGAAGAAACGGTCAAATCTAGGACCACAAGCTTCCCAATGATGGATACCAACATTAAATCCATGACCCATAATAAATGCACAAGCCGGCCCAACAGAAACTCAAAAGAAACTACTTGGTAAGAAAGGATGACCGAGCAATAGACAAGCATCGTCGAGTGCCAGTAAAACAACCAACCGCCCAGGAGATAACCGACCATCCTCGGTAACCAAAGGAAACCGACCAACTACCGACCAACTCGGTCAAAGAAGGAACCGAGCAACACAGACAAACTTCAAAATGTTTTTGGTGACACAGGATTGCCAAGGACCCGAGATGCTCCTGCATCAAAATGCTAGCCTCCACTTGAATTAATCCATTGGTTCTTTCCAACCCAATGAGTCTTACATTTTCCACATTTTTCTCTCTAAATTTGTAAGAGAAAATTTTTGTCAAAAATCTTGCCAAGGTTTAATTTTTTAATGCATTTTAAGGTCATCCAGGAAAACTCAAAAAATTATTAACTTTCATCTAGAAACTCCAATTTGAGTGTCATTTTTAAAAAATTGGTTATGTTTTTTAACCCTATTAAATGGATTTGATTTCGTAATATCGTTATAGTGTCATTTTTAAGTCCAATTTGTGTTACTTATGCACTACACTCATATAGTGCCAATCGTAGGGGGTTTCTAAAATTGAATCAAGGGGGGTGTAACATGTATTGTATCTTGTCTTATTCTAGACTTCTTCCAATTCTTTACTTTGATACAAATTGAAATATCATGGTGATAATGCATGTAATCATGAGTTGAGGTAAAAAAATTCTTTTGGAGGTTGCATCATGTCAAAATTATAATTTCATCTTTCTATACTTAGACTTAATTTAGTGAGCTATTCATCTTGGAAACGAGGGATTATGAATCATTCCCATGAGTGTGGTATTCTACCATGTCTCCTTGGACTCATTTCTAGGCCAGATGATAAATATTAGAAGAACAAAAAGTTTAACAAAAATGATAGGCTTTATGAAATAATAGGCATTATAGTTTATGAGGGATATATCCATCACATAGAACACATTGAGGGAACTTTTCATAATTGGGACATCATCAATAAATAATTTGGAGATCTTGAATCTTCATCTAATCATGATGTTTCATTCACTAAGACACCTACTAACCTAACTTGTGCAGACATATCCTTAGAGAGTGATTTGTTTCCATTTAGTGCTTCCCCATATATTATTGTGTCCACTATTGAAGACACTTCACTTCATATATTTTTTCCATTTTAGATTTCAATAATGCTTCTTCTCCAACTTCTAGTGGTTCTATGCAACAATTTTTTTGACTTTTTCTAAATATAGCTCATTGGAACACATTTCTACCAAACATTGCACCCTTGTTTGTAGATTCCAATATTACTGACTTGGAGGAAACCAATGAGGATGTTGTTATCCTATTTTCTAAAAAATCCTATGAATTTTCATCATCTTATTTTGAAGTTATAGATGTATCTCTAGACCTTGTTCTGTTTCTACATGATTTGTCATCATCATTTGACATTGGTGTTCAGACATTTGAGCAGCATTTGTAGGGATTATTATTATCTTTGAGCTATGATCTACATTGGTCTTAATTAGATTATAGATATTCATCTTCATCATTATGGACAAGAATACTCGATTGGACTATGGTACCTTTTGGCATCAACATAGAGACACTTGAGTAGATTTCAAAGGCATCATACATCTTGAGTTATTTTCTTTCATAATCCTTTTAGGAGTGAAAAGATAACTTGTATACCTTTTTGGTTTTATTTCTTCAGAAGGGGAGAAAATTATTCAATTGGTTTGTTTCATCTTCATTATTGAGTAGCTACCATCACCATAGGAGATTATTCTATAGGGGAGGGGGGTGTTCTCTCTCCTCCTCCTCACTCATAGGAAGGTATTTTTCCTCATATAAGGTATTGTACTTTTCATATATCAGAGAGCTTATTTTCCCTTGCTTATGGTTTTTTTCCACGCGTTTTCTCATCTTATTTATTAGGATTTTTTGTTATGACCCACTCTTTTGCTTCACCTATGCTATGTTTAGGGGAAGATGAGGTTTTATTGTGTAATCATGCTTAGGTGCTTAGGTGGCTTGTCCAAGTGACATCATTCCCATGTGGTAAGTTAGGGTGGTTAGTAGGATATTTTTTCATTTATATTCCTCCACTCATCCCCTATGTACTCACTCACTCATTTTATACATTAATCTTCATTTGTTTGTAATTTTCTCTTATTTTTTTTCCTAGTGTTCATGGATAAATCTCACAGTGTAGAATTGGTTAACTAAAGGTTATCCAATAATTATCCAGGTATATAATACATACAAAGCATATGTGGATTTGAAATATTCCTTGTACAAGCATGAATTGGAAACTAAAAACATCAAGGCAATAAAGATAGATGCATACTTGACTAATTAGATAATAAGGAAAATTGTCAAGGTGTCTAGGTTTGATCCTAAAAACAAACAAAAATAAAAAGACACAAGTGAGATGATGGAGATTCTAGAATAAATGGAATCCTACATGACGAATCTTGGAAAAAAATATAAGGAATATCTTGATTAATTAATTCAATTAAGAAGAAGGAAATGTGTAGCATCAAAGATGAACAATGTTAAGATAAAACCTCAAAGATATGCAAGTAAAAATTTGGTAACATGAGCCCTAATATTGTATCCTTTGTATGTTTGAATTATGAATTGAATATGATTATTATCAACACTCTCTTCATGAGATGTATGTTTTGAGGTAATCTTTATGGTTTTAACAAAGAAAATAGAGCAATTTTGGATGGTAAATTGCATGGCATAATGAGAAAATCAATAAGATTCAAGAATTTTGATGGCCATCTAAGAAGATCTACGTGTCATGGGATTAATTTTGATTTATGAGATCCAACTCAAAACATGACCTAATTTTAGTATTTTTGAAGTAACACAACATTCTTTGTCCAAGTAGGAAATTAAATCATTAGGATTGGAGAACTTCATCGACATTGTGTGGTCCTTAATGTATTTTCAAATGAAGATATTTATATTGTAATAATAAGGTCTACCCCCTATGTCTAGCAGAACCTAAAGCGTAGAGGAGAACAACGTTATCTCTTGTTCATTGGGTAATAATCTAAGAGTTTCACAAACTAAAGATAGCTAATTTATAAAGATAATCATACAATTAGGAAATACCAACAAGATTGTCCCAAATTACCAATAATTTAGTTTATAGCAACTAAAATTCTAATTAAATTTAAACCAATATTAATAAATTAAATTAGTTTCTTTTGTTATTGTATATCCAATGATTTTTTATACAAGATTTTGTAAGTTGTATTTTTCTAAGAATGACAATACATTATATATTTTTCTCCCAGTGTAAAATTGATAGGTTTGATTATTTTCTTTGTAAGTTATATTTTTCTAAGAATGCCAATATATTATATTTAAGTTGTGTCCTATGTAAAAATTGATAGGTTCGCATTCTAAATCTAGGAATGATAAGGAAATGCAAAAAACCATCACTAATACATAAGGGTGCCAATTCAAAAACATGAGAAGAATTTGTAAATGCAATCAAATAAGAATAGTACCATAAATAATTATGATAAACAATATAAGTATTTAAGAGTCAGTGCAAATGGTTTTGAATTACACTAACAAAAGTTTGTACATAATAAAAAACTCAAACTGCTCAAATATTGCAGCCACATGCATTTACATACCCCAAAAAGATTGTAGAGAGATTAGGAAAATCCTACAATTAGCTATCAAAACTAGAAAAGAGTTTAAGAAACAAAATAAACTACTTCATATCATTATGACAATTCAATTTGGCGATAATCAATTGTTGAAAATATTGTCATTGATGTCAAAAGTATTAAAAAATGTGGTATATTTTCATTAATTTCAAAGTAAATATTGAATTTGAAGAAATGAATTGGTTAGTGAAATCATAGAAGAATGCAAAGATAAATAGGGGATTTCTATTACCTAATTCTTACACAGCTGAGATGTTACATTCTATCATATATAATGGTGTAGTCTGAGTAGGTTGAAATACATCAACATAGTCGTGTTGCATGGGAACTTGAAGTTCAAATAAATTCATAAGAAGAATCTATTGTAAATTTATAAGAAGAATCTATGGTAGAATTGTAAGAAGAGTTTATATCACATTTATAAGAATGGTAAATGCAAATTTGAAAGGGAATGAAGTATGGAGAATCAAACATTTTTTTAAAAAATAGGTAAGGAGTAAACATAAATAAATATCAATTAAATGTGGATTTGTAAGAATTTATGGCAGAATTGCAAGAAGAGTTTATGGTAGATTTGTAAGAATAGTAAATGCAAAATTGAAAATGAATAAAGCATGGACAATTTTTTTTAAAAATCAATCAAACACTTAAAGAAAGAAGGTAAGGAGTAAACATAAATAAAGATCAATCAAATGATAAAGCATTTATGAGTGAGTATAAAAGATAGATTAGTGGAAGAATCATAGGAGTATGTTATGATTAATGAGAAATCAAGGAATTAATTACTGGAAGAAGATCAAGATACACATCATTCATTTAAGAAACAACATCATAGAAGTTGATTTCAAATCAAGAAATAATGGCACTTGTGGCTAGGGTTTCTTCCCGTGTAGGATCACCTGGTTCCTGCGTGGATGGTTCTCCATCTTACATTGTTGCTACACTGTCTCCTCCACTTGGAAAGGGTGCTGGTGTGATGTGTGTTGGCCCCTCTGTGTCTGCAATCGGGCCATCTCATGTTGTTGTTGTGGTCGTCCTTTCTACTCTTGCGTCGACACCTGATGTTTCCCATCTTAATGATGCTCGATACTCTCCTTTTGCTAAGGTGGATGGGTATGATTTTTCTAGAGTCTTAGATCATGTGAATGATGCTCGACTATTGCACTTAGGATACTACTTTGAATGGTCCCCTTAGTGTGGTGGTGCCCTTTGCCCCTTTCCCTGTGACTGAGGGTGCCCCCACTAAGGTCTCTTCTGGTGTAGAAGATGGTAAGAAACATCTGAGTGTGGTCATTGTTGATGTGGTTGCAGATGCTATGGTTGCTAATTTGCAACATCCTAGCCTGGACAACAGTGGCATGTTGAAGAAACAGATTGATGAGTGTGGGCCTTACCCTATCTCACAACCCATTTCCATTACATTGAATGCAGATACAGAGGAGGAGATAGATCATAATACTTCTATTTTCTCCAGTCATTCTTTGATCTTTCGGTTCAAGGGATTTTACCTAGCCTCCCAGAGCTGCATGGTTGGATCTTACAACATTGGGAGCCTCTCCTTGCTGGTACTATGCACATTTACCTTATGGCCAAAGGTTTTTTTATTGCTAGATTTGAAGATGTTGAGGATAGAAATAAAATTTTGTGCGATCACTTCTTTAGCTGGAAGGATAGATTTATGCTTATGGTAAAACTCTGACATCCTGATTTCAACCCTTGTTATGATACATTCTATAAGATTCTGATATGGTTTCAGCTAACTTACCTCCCCTTTCATCTATGGGTTGACTCTCTTTTAGAGGAAGTCATAAATGCACTTGGGAATGTTTTGATAGTGGATGAAGAATCATTTGATATTCTTCATTCTACCTTTTCCTGTATTCTAGTTGACATGGATATCTCTAATGGGTTTCCTATGGAGATCACTAATCAAATCTTCTAAAGTTAAATGGATTCAAACTTTGGATTATGAAGGGATTCCCTTCATGCGTAGAAGATGTTTTAAAACTGGGCATGTAGCAACTCAATGTGGATTAGAGAAAAATAAATATATGGCTTTGTCGTGGAAAGGTGATTTAGTCTAACATTATACCGTAGAGAACAAATTTGAGAATCAGGGGAGTTTCTCCCAAGTGGTTGCATAGGATCCTCTGCGCTCTGCTACTTGTTCTCTTTGATGGTGGGATTGTTGAGGTCACTATGCCTTAGGCTATTATTGTAGTTTCTTTTCAAGATGATCTAGTTTTTGGTGGAGTGGTAATGGAGGCTGGTTCGTAGTCTCATGTCCCTCATGTTGTTTCTTCATATGAGTGTGGAAATATACCCCTAGTGTCTATGAATCATGGTAGCTCCCCTGGTGTTGTTGCCCCTGAGTTTGTGGGTATTGTTGGCTTTCTTTCTTAGGTTGGGGTTATTCTGGCAATGTGTACATTAGATTAGCAGGTTGTTGTTGCTAAGGTTGAAGAGGGATAGATTATTGTAAAGGGAAATAAATCTAAGACATCTACACCTTTTTTTGACATGACTCTTCATTCCGACAAGGGTGGAGCTAAAAGAAAATCTTGATGATTCCTTATTGTGTGTGTTTGGATTGGAGCTAAAAGAAAATATTACGTCCGAGGATGGCTTTTTATGTTGAGCACTTCTTACACATCTGAGATGGGATCATCGTTCAACCCAGATATTTATCACACCATTGGTGCCATGCTCTTCAGATCGTGCTGGGATCTTTCAGAGTCAGCTCTCACCACCTGCAAGCACAAACTGATCATCACATTGACAGAGAGGATCGCATTTGTAGTTTATGCACATTGTCTAAGATTGAGACCGAGGCACATTTCATTTTCTAGTGCCCTATATACTATGAGATCATAGGGAGATTCTATTGCTTATTAAGAGAATGCAGCTCCTTGACTTCATTCTTTTGTTACTCTGACCAAGAATGTTTGGCACTCTATTTATAGGAGACGATACAGATTCGTGACCATACCCTGTAGCTTCTATTTCCCCAAAATCAGGTCTGATGCAGGAGCATCCTGGGTGTAAGAGCAATCTTGCATCACCCAAAAATATTTCTATTTTTGTATTCAATAAGGGCTATCTTGTGCAGAGCCGCCATTTATGGAAACTTGCTTTTTGTAGTAAGTTGGTCTTACGATCTCGGAATGTTCTAATTTTACATGTGGAGGTTCATCTCAGTCATATCAGCCTGCCAGCAAAGTTTCATGGCTAGATCAGGTCTAGTTTTGAAGATATTGAAGATTTTCGGTATTGGCAGCAGGGTACAGAAACTTCGAACTCAGTTTTGAAGGCTTTAGAGGCCCCGGATGAGGTCAAAAATTTGGGTGACAAGTGCTTTGCACGGGTCAAGCTTGTAGAGCGCTTCGTGGCATTTCCGAAATGGGGTTATAATAGTCAATCGGGTCAACTGGTGATGACTTATGGTCTCTGGAAGTCAGGCCACCTGAAATGGCGAAAAATAATTTTTCTTCAAAATTTCTGTTTGGGTTTCAAAACTCATTTTGAGCCGAATTTGATGTAATAAATTGTAAAATAAAATAATTCTAAGTTTGGTCGGCCCTAAGGGCTAAATTTCTAGAACCTTCTCGGGCGGTGGAAATTGCCTATATAAAGAAGGCCCATAGTGTTGTCTAGGGCAGTTCTGGGTAGTAGATCTGGGTATTGATTCGAGGCTTTGTCCTACATAATATTGTAAGGGAATGCCCATGTGGCTTTGCATATTGTAATTCTGAAAGTTTGTAATTCCACATTTGTGGAGATAATAAGAAGCCAATTTTCTGTTCTTGCATATTATTGTTGTTGTTTCTCTATTTCTGTTATGTGTTTGTGGTATTAAGGGGAGCACCCTTCATCAAGGTCATCGAGTAGCTCATTACGGATTTCTTCTCGCCCTCGCCCCCGGCTCGGGGTGTGAAGCAACCCTCATGTGCCTCCACCATCAGTCACTCTAGATCCGTGAGACCTCGCAGTGCTTCTACCCATTAGCGACAGACCACCAGCAAATCATGGCGATGGGTCCATACCCATATTCTTCTAGGTCACTATCCTTTGTGTTGGATTTCTTTCCGCTCGGGAAGGACCCCTAGTCCTTTCCCTGGTGGTTCTTTGTTCTCTGCTTCTTCTTGG
>BSBK01007870.1:210000-302767 GCA_027943335.1 Chamaecyparis obtusa
CAAAACATGTGTTAGAGAGAAACAATTTAAAAATGAGAGAATAAAAATTGAAAGAGAAGATTAGGATATCAAATCATCTATATTATAGGTTAGTTCTTCATCTTAAATTTATTTTGCATTGTTTCAAGCTTTTTTCAATTTTTTAACAAATAGGAAGGGCATCGTAAGTTTATTTTTTTCTTATATTTGTATTTGTTGCTTTCTTTTAAATTCTTAACCAAAATAATCATGAGAAGCAATGAGTAGTCACAATAAGGACATTGAAGTTTAAATGAAAGAAAGAATGTACTTAGAACTCACATGACTATGGCAGCCACTAGGGGTTCTTCAGGGAGTGGAAGTGTAACAAGGCCAGCAAATTCAAACCCATTTGAATGTCCTGAACTCTTTGTAAAAGGCTCATTTAACCCTACGAAATCTCTATTATAATTTGCATCATGAATTGATAAGGATGACAAAAAAAAATCGAAGGGGAGTAAGTATGACATTTCCTTTTGTGCAAAAAAATGTAGGGGCGACTATACAAGAGTTTATTGTCATCTTTTGCAATATGTGGTCCAAGGGAAAAGTTTGTGGATTAAAATATCCAACTAAGAAATGTAAGAACCTAAAATTTGTCTAGTAAAACCTAAACCCCTAATATCAATCAAATTGCCTCAAATTAAATCCTAAATCTCAAAGATATATTTACTAGACGTAATTATGTTAGAGTAAACATTAAAAAATCCTCTTTGCATAAATAAATCAAAAAATCTTATATCAAGCTTATACTATGGTCTAATTTTTAAAGCTTACATATTTATTTAATTGCTATACATTTAGAGCAGGGACAGCCATACATTTTCTCTGTTTTTGTCATTTTATAGTTTTGATCATTTTATTATATTTCTTATATAATATGTATGCACATATTTAAAATTGTTAATTTGTTTGTTGATTCTTATATGAAATCTCAAATCTAATGTTATGTATTACGCTTCTATAATGTATACAATGAAATGATTTAGACATATATTCCCAGTCATCCCGTGTGAGATAAAGACTTTACTTTGGAAGATTAGACTCTTAGCTGAATTAGAATAAAGATTTAAACAAAATGAGAGATTGTAAGCATTTTCTTCACAGATTATCTTTCGTAGGAATGAAATACTAAGTTTTTCAAAGGACTGGAAAACTGAATGTAAAATACAGTTGGTTTCTATCCAACTGCCAGCTATATCGATTGTGTTTTATGTTTTCCGATAGAATGAAAAACACGTTATGAGTTAATTATCTTTGTATGCTTTTGCTTTTTTCATTTCCACGGTTTTGAATTTCAATGATTTTTGTGATTAATTCAATGTTCTCAAAGCCTCAGGTAATAGTTATCATGATTGGACTTTTTAACACACATTGCATCCAAATTATGCTAAAGTTCACTTTTCCTGAAGCAAACTTGTGAATTAAAAACGACCAAGGACTACTATATCACAAGCATAGACAAACAAGAAAAGTTTTCATGCTATTACAAAATATACAAATCTTTAAGCCTATTCACAACACTAAGAAAAATAACACAATTAGCAATCAGATTTGCCAGAAACGATATTGATAGATATACAGGAAACATCGACATACCTTCCTTGTAAAAGCATAAACAATTTAACACCATCTCCCAGAATGCCTTGCAATAAAGCCACATGCATAGAACTTCTCATTAAAAATCATCGGCAATGCAATCGTTAGCAAATAATGCATTTTAAATAATTCTGCAGATAAAATCATAACTCGCCACTTAAGTAAGACATCATCCTGTAGAAGAACAGCTAAAATAAAACATTGAAATGTAGTGGAAATAACTTTATGCCCAGTTGAAAATAATTACTGGGCCTGGTGCCCAAGAGGTGCTTGTGGTCATTAAACTAAGGATTATTATCTTTGATAACTTTACGACCAGTTGAAAATGATAAGAAGACCTGGAGCCATATGGTGTGGCCAATTTCAAATAATTGCTGGCATTTAACCCGAAGTTTTATTGTCACTGATAACTTTACGCAGCCTATCAGTTTCCTCATCAGCGCTTACTTTATCAATCACCATTTGTTCAAATATGTCATCAGCATCCTTACCAGCCTTGACACGAGTCGAAAGAAGCAAGTTGTAGATCTCTGTAGTTACAAAGTGAATATTCCTAAGAAGTTTCAAAACAGAATCTGCAATTTCTACATTCCCTTGCTCCTCCAAATATTTCAAAATGCCCACAACATTTTCAGAACGTGGTTTCCAGTTCCTAGATCCCACTATCGATAAAGCTTTCACCATGGTTGTAACTGCCTTATCCATCTGCTTGCTATTTAAATAGCCCTGTGCAAGAATTTCCCATGCTTTGCAAAATGGGTCACCTCTTTTCTTTGTGATACGACTGTGAAAACTTTCAGCCTTTTCCAGCATACCTCCCCTCACATATGCAGAGAGAAGTATGTTAGAGACTCTGAAATCATATCTTAATCTTGATGACTCCCATTCTTTGAATATCTTCTCAGTTCCTTCAATGTCTCCAAACTTTGCCAGCGAAGAAAGCATAGATAAATAGTTATCATTATTTAATTTATCAAAGGATGTTTTTAAGGAATTCCATATCCTGTAAACTTCTTCCTTATCACCAATAGAGGCATTCATGGTAATAAGGTAGTCATATGCTTTGCGCTCACCTTCAGCAATATGTTTTTCTGCTTCTTTCAAGGCAGATTTTGCTTTGTCTAGAAGACCACCTTTGATGTACATGTTTACTAGAGCAATGTATACAGTCCAATTTAAAGTATCATCATTAGTTGATTTTAATTCATCCACTATCTTCTCTGCATCATCAATGCTAGACATAGCAGCACATGCATTGATCCAGAGTCTATAAGTAAATGAATTTAGCTGTACATCCGTTTTCTTCAAATACTCGATTGTTGAAAGAACCTTCTCCATCTGGCCACTTGCAATATAGCAAGTTATCGCCGTATTATAGGGATCCACAGTTGTAGCAAATCCCAACTCCTGCATCTTTTCCATCCAATTCTCTACTTTTTCAATCAATCTCTCTCTGGCATAACAGAAGAGTAGAGCACGATAAGTGATTTCATTCTTTGCAGACTCCGGTAGATCTTGAAAATACTTCTCAGCTCTATCAATGCCATACACTCTAGCGATCAAATCTAACTGGAGATTATAGTCATCAGGAGATGAGACAAACTTAGGGTGATTTTGCATCCACTCTAAAACCTGAAATCACCATGAAAAATTAAGTTGCAAAATATGAATGTTGCCTGAATTGCTTAAAGTATTGGAATGCAACCAAATTAGAAAAATACTGAATTTATCTCCTAAAGGCATAAGCACTTGTGGAAAAAAATAACCTGATCATGAATACTGTAAATAAAATATATAACCATTTGAATAAGAATGATAGCATTGTTATACTCCAATTTATTACGCCCAAGTTCCAATGTAATTACTAATTAGTAAGAATTAAATTAAGCCACAGGCATCATTAATAAAGGCACTTGAAAGGCTTAAAATTGAAATGAAGAACAATAAAAAAAATTCCTATTGGTTAATGAAATGCTTGTGTTAATGTAGTTCAAGGGCCCACCCAATAACACAGGAAGCCCATAAGAATTTGCAATCAACAGAGGTCCACAAAGCATAATCATCTCCAAGCAAGAGGAGTAAACTTTGAAATGACCTAACACAGCCAAGAGCCATAAAACAGACACTGCAAATGGTAATGGAAATTGCTGCCAGAATACAGACTCTTAAATGCAAGCAGCGAGCATGAGAAAAACCATACTCATCAATCACATCACTTATGAAACAATCAACAAGTTTATAGATACAAAATAAAGAGATTCAACAAACAGTTCATGAAGCAAGTATCCCAAATCCTAGCTTGCAACATGATACTGCACATTTTTTGGCTGATACATTGCACTTTAAAGGATACTATATTTACATTGTATCTTTAAATTTCTTAAAGCTAAAGTCTTGGGAGTTCCGTTATTGTTGGCACTGCATATGGCTACGTGATTCTAAGAACAATGGTGCAAGAGAGTCATTACCCTTTGTAGCAGCAGATAATTCAATGATGCGGATAAGATGTTGATTCATGTTCTCAACTTTGCAGACTAAACAGATGTCATTGGTCTAATTTGCTTAAGACTAATGCTAATACAAGCAAATCATTCATATTCCAAAGTCTATCACTGATACTATTTCAATGATATCGACTGACAACAATGTTGAGCCAGTCATTGAAATGCTCATGCGGAGTATGCCAAAACAATGGCCACTATATAGACAGATTTTGGTAACAATAGATATGTTAAAGCGAAATCAATTTTTTAGTTTTGAGCATTTGCTGTATGCTTTCTATTGCATCTTTGTCTAAAGAAAAGGACAGATCTCCATGAATGACGTCAAACATTTGTCATATCTGTAACACTTTCCTCACATTTAGATGGAAAAAGTTGATTGTTATGTAACCAAATTTAAAAAGTCTAGGGAATTTTAATTCATGCATTTATGACCAAATTTTGACTTTCGGTACATATAGAACCTGTATTAGGTCTTTGGTGATCTGTAATCTAGGACAGATATTCCATTCTGTAACTCACCAATCGTGCTTTAAGAATTCGAACAAATAATTGAACATGAAGGAACAAGAGCAAGCAATAAAAGAATGTTAGGCATAAGGATCACCCTTGGAGAAATCTCAGGCCTCCTAGAACATATTACAGAAGAAAATTTAACGTTTCTCTTTAAGCTTGTGGCCATGGTGGTCCTTTGTTCCTGTTGTAGTTGTAATAATGAAGTTGTTGCAAGCTGTCATAACATTGTTTGAATCCTATTCTGCATGCTGAAGTTACAGCTAAAGATAAGCATACAAATAAAAGGTAAAGAAATTTAAGTTCCAGATAACTGAGTTCCAAACAACTTGCATTAAGTAGAGATCAAGGAAATGTTAGCCACTTCTCAACTTATGCCTACAGTGAAAAGTCATGCATATAGGAAGATTGTCCACTAAGGCAAACACAGTAAAGAAAGAAGCATACAATTATATCCAAGTAACACAGCAGAAGCTAATAACAAGGAGGATTTGAGGAATACAAATCTCCAAGGGTTGACATCCACAGTGGCAAAGAATTCAGTTTGCAAGATTAAAACCAACATTGCTCGAGGACAAACAATGATGGGCAGACCAGAGTTTAATGTCCCTATTTTGAAATAGGATTTAATAATACATGATAATAATAACATTAAAATATAAACCAATAAAAATATGATATAATTAAAATTTAATTAAATATGATGAATAGTCATGTTGTGACCTTTTCACACCATCGCCCCATTGCAAATGGGGACCCCCCCTCTTTAGTTCGTAGTTGTTAGGTTAGTTTGGTTTTGGCAGTAGATTTGGCAGTTCAGAGCTTTAAAAGTTTGAGGGGTGATTGAGAAATCAAGTTGTCAAATAGTGATTATAAAGTGGGAACATTGAAATTAAAGTCTTTCCGGATCAAGTTATAGTGGGTTGAACCTAAAATCCTCGGTGTATTTAAATTTTGGCTAGTCAAATAGTCCAAAATATGTTAAAAAAACATATTTTATGCACAAGGGCCTCAAAATCCTTACAGAAATTGATTTTCTATCCTTAAAATTGTCAAAATCCTAAGGAAAAACAAATTTTCTTTATAAAAATGCACAAAACCCTGACTTACTATGAATTTTCCCACCTATTTTGATCAAAATCCAGACTTACTATGAATTTCCTTACTTTTTGATCAAAATCCGAACTTACTATGAATTTCCCCACTTATTTTGATTAAAATCCAGACTTACTATGAATTTCCCCAATTATTTTGATCAAAATCCGGACTTAGCATGAAATTCTCCACTTCAAATAGTAATTTCTTGAAATTTTTCTGAATGTTGGGAAGGAATAAACCGACACATGGGTTGTTTTTCCCCACCTGGAATCCAAAGATAAAAGATGAGAATAAAGAGTCTGAATGCAAGGAAAGTTTCCCTTCCATTTTTATACTTAGACATATTTTGGGATGCAAAGTGTGGATTTGTCCTAAGGGTTGTTTTTCCCCTTTGGATATGACTAGGAAGGTGAAAAAATTTCTGTGTGTGAAAACTTCTTGTCCACACATGGGTCGAATTTCCCCTCTAGTGAGAAAACAAAGACAAGATAATTTCTAAGAGTGGATCAGGATTATCCTTACATGGATGACTTCCCTACTTACGATGAGAGGAAACAAAGTGTGGAAGTCCCCTTCTGAACTCATGGATGCATTACTTCAAAGGGCAAATATGGACTTAGCCAAAAATTTGGAGTCCACACATAGATTGATTTTCCCCATTATGGCTCTTCAATTAATAAATAAAAAAAATGATGGGAAATTAATAAGATAAAGTGGGAAGCTTCTAAAAGGGTGGAAATATTTTATCCCACATTGCTTGTGGGAGGTAAGTAGCAAGCTAAAACTCCTTTAAAAGGCTGGCAGCTGCAAGGTAAAACCAAGAAGATCTATAAGAGCCAAGGTAAAGTAGCTAAAACAAGAGACAAGGAAGCTGAAGGAGGGATCGATTCAGCTTAAGGAGGCTGGAAATGGAGCAAAGAAGCAGCCAATAACAAAGTGCAAATATCTGATGTAGCAGGGGACTGAGACTAAAGGCTTGAGGTAAGTCATGAGGGCATCAATGTATGCAGATTTAATCTGAAGATGCCCTCCATTAAGATCGATTTTAGCCCAGATATCTGATGTAGCAGGGGACTGAGACTAAAGGCTTGAGGTAAGTCATGAGGGCATCAATGTATGCAGATTTAATCTGAAGATGCCCTCCATTAAGATCGATTTTAGCCAAAGTTGTCATAATTTCCCAAACTTCTAAAGCAATCCATGAATGATTGCAGATTGAAAGGGCATTCCAAGGTTGAAACGAGAGTATTTGCAGGCCCAAATCTGAAAACTCCCTCAGACTGGGCATTTTTTGGAAAAATCATATAAATTCATTTGGTGTCCCAGCCCACCAAAGCTTGTTTGCAGATTGTTCCTTGGCCCAAAACACATCATTTGCAGCCAATCAGAGGTATTAAGAAGCTAAGGTAAGTGAGTTACATGCAAAAGTCTGAAGACTACCTCTAAAAATCGATTTTTTCCATTTAAATTTGAGCTTGTTCTATGAACACAATCTGATCAAGAACCTATTGCAGACCTTGTCACAGCATATTGGAACCCATTTTAAGCCTTAGAAGGTCTGAAAGTCACAGGTTGCAGACCCAGATCTGCAAACTTCAAGCAGCAGGGGCGATTTTTGAGAAATTCTCCATAATTTCTAAACTTCACCAAGTCACAAATTTGATAGTGTTGACTCTTCATAGGGTTGTTGGACATCAAAATCACTAAATTTGCCACTTGAATTCGTCCACAAAAGCACATATTGCAGGAAAATGGCAGAGAGTAAGGGGATTGCAGCAAGGACAGTATTGATCAAGAGGCAATCCAAGGGTTTCTATCCTGAATCATCAATGATATCTAAATGGAGAAGGATTGCAGACACTAACATGGAGCACATAGACATGAAGAAATTAAAGAGGAGAATGTATGGATCTAGGGACTGCCTTCCTTCGAGGATAGCAGTGAACACAATGAAGAATAGACTTTACCATGCAGTAGGATTCCCTTCAACCATCCAGTGCAATGAACTCATGGTCGAATGTGCAAGGAATTATGATCTGGATTCCAGAACAATCAGGGCAAAGGGGAAGGTGTTTGCATTTTTGAACGAGGAGGCAGTGAGACAAACATTTGGAATTCCATACTATCCCAGGATGCAGATCAAAACCAAAGAGGAGGCTAAGGCATTGTTAAAGTATATTAAATTTATTTCAGACTGATGCAATTCTTACAATATGCAGATTATAATGTACTGATTTCTTCAAATCTGAGATTGTCGATCAAAGGGAGAGAGTATTTATCGATTTCTATACTTCTCTTTATGATATCGGCATGTATAAATATATATGTGGAGGGACATGTCATGAGGGGACATGTCTCCACAATGTGGAGCCATGTCCACTCATGACATAGCCCTCTCTCAAACAATACAACACTTGCCAAAGGGTGCTTTCAAGAGGCCCGATCCTTAATCAGTTTAGTTAACATAATAACCAAAAACAATATTATGAAAGCTGCCGATCTGTTGTGCATTACATTTGATCATTACTCGATCCATGGTATGCTTGATATAATAAATACGATCATTTCTTGATCTGTTATATATAAAACAATGTTGCCGTCAATGATCATTGCTCGAAACATGGCAAGAGAATAGAATCTGATTACACAGATTAATATACTTGTATCTGTATAGTATTTCGATCAAATACAAGGATGATGATTTTACAAAGCATTTGAAATGATTATTCTTATAGGCACAAGAAATGTGTATGTGTGTATGTATGTCAATTCACATAGTGAACTGACATACATTCATACATACTCATATATATATATAAACGATCATCCTTATATCTGACCGAAGCTACTATGCATCAACACTCCCTCTTATAATCAAGTATATATCAATGGAGATATCACCTAGCTCTTGATGTCAGAGGATGTTTCAAGAACATCGAGTCACATGACATTCTTCACATATACATCCAAATTATGGTATGTGCACTGACATCACGTCTCATGATGTCTACCATAACAAGTCATGGCATTTCCATGGATATTACGTCGCATAATATCCACCATGATTATCTCATAAGGAGCATAATGATATTCAACTGATATCAAGTCTCATGATATCTATCAATAAGTCCAAGAGGTACTAACTATCATGACATATCCATGAATATCAAGTCACATGATATTCATCATGATAGCGAACTAATCATTGTAAAGTCGTCACCTTACAATGTTAGATACAAGTGTTCATTATTTGAAAGATTGTCACCTTTCAATAATGTACACAAGGTAGGCCCACAAGTCATAGAATCACACATATGACAAAAGAGTTTACACATTAAACATCTTTATTTATATTAATGCAAATAAACAATTTTGAGATTCAATCTCAATAACTTACATTTCAACCATACCAAGTTTCTTTCTGAAGTGTTCAACTTTCACTCTGGTTGAGAATGTTTGTTGTTTGATCGCTTGTATTAATATACTCCAACTGGATCACATTCTTTTCTACCATGTCTCTCACATAGTGGTAAGGAATCTCTATATGTTTCAATCTATTATGGAATACTGGATTTACAAATAATTTGAGGCAACTTTGATTGTCAAAGTGGATGATAGTAGGTTTCAAATGCTCACCAAATAATCCATCAAGCAATTTTCGGAGCCATACTACTTTTGCTCCCAAAGATGCTGCAATATATTTGGCTTCTGTTGAGCTTCGAGCAACTGAAGACTATTTTGTGCATATCCTAAAAATCATAGCTGATCCAAAATTGAAGCAACACCTTGATGTGTTTTTCCAATCAGTCACACTTCCAGCCCAATCAAAATCAGAGTATCCATGTAGATTTAGGTCAACATTTTTTATATTTGAGACCATATCCAATAGTACCTTGAAGGTACCTTAGTATATGCTTCGCAGCAACAAGATGTATCTCTCGAGGTTCACACATAAACTGGCTCAAAGCATTCACTGCATAGCAAATATCCAGTTGAGTGTTAACCAGGTACATCAATGATCCAATTATCTGTTTGTAAAGAATAGGATCTGCAAGTCTGGATTTTGCTGCTACTTCTTTTAGTTTATATAAGTTGGTTTCCATGGGTGTCGACATTGGTTTCCAGTTCCACATCCCAAATCTCTTCAGAATATCAATAGTGTATTTCCCTTGATTTAGAAAAATACCATCTGATTTCTGCCAGACTTCCAATCCAAGGAAGTAATGTAAACTGCCCAAGTCCTTCATATCAAATTTTGATGCTAGGTCCTTAAATTGAACAATAAGGTGATCTTCTCCTGTAATTAGTAGATCATCAATATATAAGATTAATATCAACATATCACCATTAATTACTTTAAAGTAAAGATGTGGATTTGCATCATTCTTGGAGAATCCTAGACCCAACAAATAGTTGTCGATCCTCTCATACCAAGCTCGGGGAGCCTGTTTAAATCCATATAAGGCTTTCTTCAGTTTGCACACATTTGAAGCTACATCAAGAATCACAAAACCTTCAAGTTGTTCTAGATAGACTTCTTCTTCAATAGTCCCATTCAAGAATGCAGTTTTCACATCCATCTAATGGATCTTCCAGCCTTTCTTCAGTTTGCACACATTTGAAGCTACATCAAGAATCACAAAACCTTCAAGTTGTTCTAGATAGACTTCTTCAATAGTCCCATTCAAGAATGCAGTTTTCACATAAATGTTCTTTATGTTTCTCTATACTGCCATCTATAGCATGTTTAATTTTGAAGAGTCACTTGGACGAGACAACAGATTTCTCTTTTGGTCTAGGAACTATGTCCCAAACATCATTTTTCAAAATGGATTGATACTCTTATGTCATAGCATCTTTCCAAACTTGATGCTTGAGAGCTTCTGTAACACCAATAGGTTCATAATTAATGATTTCACTCATTAATGCATCATATGTTAACTTGCGAGGTCTTTTGCTCTCTTTGAATGTCCCTTTAGGTGCTGCATGCATTTTTGCTTCCTGTATCATCTTTCTAGCCCAAAGTGGTCTCTTGTGATTATTGTCTAGTTCCTCTTTTTGAATCTTTGGAAGAATCTAACTTTCAATTGTGGTTTCATCTGGATACTCCCTGTGAAACTTAGGAGCAAGATCCTCTTCCATACCTTTATGTGAATTTGGTATTTCTATCTCATTTGAACTCTTAGCCTTCTTAAAGGCAATGTCTTCTTCAAAAATGACATCTTTACTTAGTTCAATTTGTCTCTGTCCAAGTATGTATATTCTGTAAGCTTTTGAAGTTTCACTATAGCTTACAAAGATTCCTTTTCTTCCAGAAGGTTCTAGTTTCAACCTCTTCTCTTTAGGCACATGGATGTAAACTGGGCAACCAAATATCCTTAAGTGACTAATATCAGATTTTACACCAATAAAGGCTTCTTCAAGAGTTTTGTTATCCAAGTGTGAGTGAGGACATCTATTTTGAATGTATACAGTTGTATTAGATGCTTTAGCCCAAAATGAGGTTTCTAAGTTTTTATAATGTCCCCTATTGGGACCTTAATTTATCTTGTATTTCTCAATTAAGGTTTGGGTTGTAATGTTACCTAATTCGTTTACTGTTTAGCTGTTCATTTTATTATATTTAAGTTATCTTTATCACTCATATCCAACCTTATTACTAATCTTGCTTATGGACAAAAGGAGTTGATGTTGTTATCCAAGTTGCCTAGACACCAACTATCAATGGATTCCCTCAAAGATTACAGATCACACCCTTAAGCCTTTCTTGGTACGATGCCCTCAAGGCACTCGGGGTCACTGATCCCCACCCTATCTTGGGACATAGTCCATTGCTTGGAATTTACACAAGCCCCTCCTTGGTAACACTACAACTTCTCTTCTATAAGTCAAATAGTAATAGGTTTTGAACATAAATATATTTATATGTGTAGGAACATATATACTAATTATGAGTTTATAATTCTGATTTATGAATTTATATTATAATTATAAGCTTATCATTATATGTGTGTGTGTGTGTGTGTGTGACCTTTCATCCTTAATATCACATATATAACTAATTCTATAAATTAATATCTAATTCAGATAAGTTTACTGTCATACTATACTTACAACATAGTAATGGATTTTATATCTTCAATGAAGAGTATTCTTCATATTTTATAATATTATCTTCTTGTTTTCCTTATTGATCTTTTGATGCTTTTTTTTTATCTATCTTATTTGCTGATAAATATATATAAACTTTGTACCTTAGACACTTCATTTTTATTCCCCCGGTGGTGTCTTTTTTTCCCCGATTACTAATGCTTTATATCTCTTTTCAAACAAGGGATGTGTCCCTCCTATGTGAACCAATGGCATCCATATTAGTCTAACCATTCGTACGTGGTGTTGAATCAATGGCATCCCATATTATTTCCTACGTGGTGCTGACGGCAGGAGTTTTCCATTGTTTGTTGACCATCGATAATGTTTATTTGATATCGTTTATCGACCATGTAATTTAATAATTATTTATCAATCATTCATTTGCCAAGGCTTTATTGATATTTGTGCCTCTTAATTAGTTTCTATCCTTTAGATTTGATCGACTATTGCTAATATTAGTCTCGATCGGGCGAGTATTACTAATCATCAGACAATGTCGTAGAGAAGGGACAAGATCTGTTATATACTATTGATGATATCTTGTTACAACTTTGTCTCTCTTAGAGACTTTAAAATGGTAATTATATTTTATTATTATTTATTTATTTATATTTTTAAATATTAAATCTTTCTTTTGCAATCAATAAAAATTATTTATTATTAAACTATATATGGGAATGGGGACATTAGAGTTTTGATCATAAAGCATTGCCCTAGCTGCTTCTACAATAGTTATGTTTTACCTCTCAGCAACTCCATTTTGTTGGGGATTATAGGGTACAGTGAACTCCCTCTGAATCCCTGCATTTACACAAAATTCTTTAAATATTTTAGAAGTATACTCTTTCTCATTCTCTGTTCTAAGTATTTTAGTTTTCTTCCCAAAAGAGTTTTTTGTAAGAGCTTTGAATTCCTTAAACCTTTTAAGGATCTCTTCCGATTCCTTGCACTTGAGGAAGTATATCCAGGTCTTCCTGGAGAAGTCATCAACAAAAATTACATAATACAATAATCCTCCTATGGAGGGTACAAACATGGGTCCCACATAAATCAGAGTGGACTAATTCTAATACAACTTTAGTTCTACTCAAACTATTAGGAAAAGTACCCTTAGTAGTTTTCCCCAAGGCACACAATTTACATGACCCATTATGAGTTAGATTTAGTTTAGGTAGTCCAATTACAAATTTATCCATAGAAGTTAGGGCACAAAAGTGAATATGGCCTAATCTTCGATGCCAGATCTCATTTGAGTGAGAAGTCTCAAGAATAAGGGCTTGATTTGACTCAGTGCAAAGTTTGTAAAGGTGTCCTTGTCTTATGCCTATAGTTTGGGCCTTCTTTATGGTTGAGTTCTTTGGCCATGCTAGGACTTTACCCTCCATAAATGTAATCCTCTTTAGAAAATTCTTCTACCATAGTTTCTAGGTGATCTCAATATCCTGTAACGTGCCTTGATAATCCACTGTCAATTACCCATGTGTTGAGTTTGTTGAAACTTGACTGGACAACGCTGAGTAGAAAGCAAATTTCTCAGAATCATGTTCTATATTTGTCTTTCCAACTTTAGCAAATGAGGCTTGCTATCTTGTTCTGTCAGGGCACTTAACTGCATAGTGTCCATATTGATCACACCAAATACATTGAATTTGAGACAAGTCTTTCCTCTGCTTGGATGAACCTTTTCCATGAGAATTTCTCTTCCTTTTGAAGTTCTTCTTCTTACCTTTCTTATGAGAATTTGTGTTAAGAACATGAATATCCTCATCTATAGGTTTTTGCTTTCCTTTTGTTATTTGCCTTGACTCTTCTTGTAGATAGTCAGATCTTGATCGATCAAATTTAGGAAGTTTGGATCTTGCGCTTATCCCTTGAACAAATGACTCTCGTGAATTTGGTAGACCGCCTAAGGTTATTAGTGTCAACTCCATGCTATCAATTTCATATCCAACCGTTGATAGTTGATCCCTTAGTTCAGTAATTCTCATGAAATATGCATTGATAGATTCTCCCTTGTTCATACTTATATTATTCATTTGTCTCTTTAGAGCAAGGGTCTTGCCTATATTATTTACTTCAAATGCACTCTCAAGAGATTTGAACATAAGGTATGCAATTTCATGTTTTGCCAATATAGGTACAATGTGATCCCTGACTGCATCCACTATGAGTTTCATGGCTCTCTCATTGCTCTCAATCCATTGAGTTTTCTCAGGGTCATCTTCAGGGTCAGCTTTATTTTCTTTTACAAAGGAGTCTAATTTATTCTCCTTTAGTAGCATCATGATTCTGAGCTTCCAAGATGTAAAGTTGTTTGCTCCTTTGAGTCGATCTTCATATCTAATCATATTTGACATTGTGAAGAATGAAATGTGACTGCAATATCAATAGATGATAGTCTGATATCTCAAATTTAATTTGGATCTTCTTAACTTGGCTCTAATACCATGTTAAAGTATATTAAATTTATTTCAGACTGATGCAATTCTTACAATATGCAGATTATAATATACTGATTTCTTCAAGTTTGAGATTGTCGATCAAAGGGAGAGAGAGTATTTATCAATTTCTATACTTCTCTTTATGATATCGGCATGGATAAATATATATGTGGAGGGACATGTCATGAGGGGACATGTCTCCACAATGTGGAGCCATGTCCGCTCATGACATGACCCTGTCTCAAACAATACAACACTTACCAAAGGGTGCTTTGAAGGGGTCCAATCCTTAAAGTTTAGTTAACATAATAACCAAAACAATATTATGAAAGTCGTCGATCTGCTGTGCATTACATTTGATCATTACTCAATCCATGGTATGTTTGATATAATAAATACGATCATTTCTTGATCTCTTATGTATAAAACAATGTTGTCGTCAATGATCATTGCTCGAAACATGGCAAGAGAATAGAATCTGATTACACAGATTAATATACTCGTATCTGTATAGTATTTCGATCAAATACAAGGATGGTGGTTTTACAAAGCATTTGAAATGATTATTCTTATAGGCACAAGAAATGTGCATGTGTGTATGTATGTCAGTTAGCATAGTGAACTTACATACATACATACATACTCATACATATATAATCAATATAAACGATCATCCTTATATCTGACCGAAGCTACTGTGCATCAACTGGCATTATATGATGAGAGGCCTGGCGTTTGTATGGACATCATCTAAGAGAACTAGATCAATGAGCCAAGGAAGCATCATTCCAAATTACCGAAGAAATTTGTAAGTGAGAATTTCAAGGATGGATATAGTGATCTAATCTTCATGCTGAATAGAGTTATGGGAACACCTCAAGGGGCCTTCTTCGATTCTTGGATGTTATACTTTATTGAAGAGATAATAGCAGGGAATGTAATGATGAATTGACAAAGAATGATAAGCAGCAACATAAATGCACAGCTGAGGAGCTTAAAGAAAACAATGCAATTCTATATGAGTTCCTATGTGATCTACCAGTTGGCAGGGAATATTGAATATTCAGGCCGCATATGCAAGGGCAAGATTGGAAATGGCAAGATCAATTCAAAGTATATGACTGTTACCCCGAATTGCAGCTACATGAGAAGGCAAGTTATAGTAGAATCAATGAAATCTTCACCATGAATATCACACGCACACTTCAGGAAGAAACACACAGAAGGTTATCCAAGGATGCCATAGCATTAATTGAACAGCATGGATATTGGTATATCCACTTCCCTAATTTTACCTATATCAGGATCCAAGGATTTTGTTGGAGGTGGTAAGACAATTTTCAGAGTTTGATCTTATACAGAAGGAGAAGCACAAACAAGGAATGTCTTCCTCCATCACTTTGGGGAAAATGCTCAAGTCTTGCCCTTCATTGCAGGTAGCAGAAACAGGTAGTGCAAAGATACAGTTCTACCAATTGGGGATATACAAAGCAAGGAAGGAATTTGGTCCATTTTAGAGGATCCACACTTACAAAGGTAGGAAATACAGGCACAGGATGGACATTGAAGATTATTGGTCAAATCTAATGGATGAACAGGCTGTGAGGAGAAAAATGTGGTCCAGGATGATTGTGGATTTCATGAGAAGATGTGGTGTCTTCCCTATTCTTGACCAGGTTAGGGATGATGGGAATATAATCCACCCTAGTTATGAGCATGAGAAGGACAAGTTAATTGAGCCACTTAATTGGTCATTAAAGGAGGAACTTTCAAATTTGGGGGTTTTGATGAGGGTGGTGATGGATAGATAGATCAAGGGCGTGGATTGATAAACACATCAATCCAAGAGGTCGATGACGCAGGGCATTACTTTCACTCATGCGAGGGTGCAAAGTGAGGATTCTTCTTCTAGGGGCGATGAAGGAACTATCAACACTTCAGGATTGTGCATTCAGAATGCAAGGCAAGCTTCAAAGGAAGGCGGTAATGTGGCAGAAACATCACAAGCATCAAGTGACAGAACAATTAGTAGGAAATTTGGAAGCAAAAGACATAAGTCTGCCACACCTACTCCTATTCCTAGTTCTTCATCAAATAGAGAGATAGAGACACAGATTATGGATAATGATTTGGTACAAGGTGTAGATACAAAGATTTTACCTCAAGACAGTCAGGAGGCAACTTCTTCCATGCATTCAGTGCAGCAAGGTATAGAGATATTACCATCAACCCCTAAAGTGCAGTTAGTAGGGGATTTGGGAGATGACTTGGGACAGCCTGATCGCAGCACACAGGAGGTGGAGGATGATATCGTTTCAGCACTAAAAGGATTTGATGAAGATGAACAAATAGAGAATGGCATGGATTTATCCACAGTCCCTAAATGGCTAAGGGAGAGCATGAAGAAAAGGAGAAGAGTAGAAGGGGTTCTTCCCATTGATGATATTGATGCATTTTTTAGCAAGGTTGGAAGAGTAAAAGAGCCCAAACCAACAAAGAACATTCATAAGATTACCAGGGATGAGTCAGGGTCTCACACTGTGCATTTGGTTGTCCCAATCGAAGGTAAGAATGAAAAAGAGATTACTCCTAATGATTATCATATTTCCTCATTCGATATTGGGCCAACAACTAAAGAACAATAATTTCAAAATTGGAGAGACACCGTGGATGCCATTGAAGAAAGGATAGATAAATTGACAAAGGAACGATATGACTAGAAATGGAGAACTTGATGATGAAGGAGTTCATAAGAAAACATATGAATTCATCAAGGCATGAGAGCATATAACTTTTCCATTTGTTCCTATTTCTCAGGCTTCGCATTGTACTTATGGCATGGTGAATGAATGGGCAAAAGATATTAGAGATCAAGTAAAGACTTTCCTCACAAGGATAGTTTAGGCACATGAGAGGACCACAATATTGATAGATAAAATGCAAGGATTGGATGAGATATGGAAGGAATTTCAGCCCATTGAACACAAAGTTATTCCTTGTCTCAAGGCATTAAGGAGTATCCCCACATCGATCCTAACTCAAGAGGGAGTTAGTGATAGGGGGAGTGCATGTGACTTTGGTCATTGGTATCTCTCATTGGTCACTACGACTACATATGAGCATGTGTGCACACAGTGTGAAGATATTGAGGGTCCTATCTTGGGGATACGTACGAGGGTCCTTGTTGCAATCAAAAATTTGTTTGGTCTAGACTTTGATGCTTCTTGTGAGTTGGATTTGGATGGGCTGAAAGCAAGGATGGAATCAATTTATTTCAGGAACACAGACTCTCTTGAGAAGAGTCACTTGAATGGATTCCTCTTGTTTATGATTCCTATGAGTGATCTACAATGGCATACTTCGGATTGGGCTAGCACATTGGACACTTGCATGGAGAAGTTGGAAGTTACAGAGATACAACATAGCAGCCTCCTTAATATTGACATGGAGGAACTTAGTAAAATTTTGCTTAAGTTCATTGATTTTACTAAAAGGGAGAAAGAAAAGGAAGTACACATATGGAATGATGACTAGATGGCTTCCTTGCTTCCTATCGGTCCTCAAGTCTTTGAATTTTCTCATTGGCTTATTTTGTGGTGCTTCATTTCTATTGGCTATTTTTGGTTGCCCTAATTAGAGTTTGTAATGGTTTAATCTGGGGCATCGATTTCAAATCAATCTTAGCCGTCCATTGCCAGTAACAAGATTGCACTTGGTAGAGTCCAAGTCCATCCATACTTCCTTGCATTCATAAGTAGGGGTAGGAGTAGTAAGAGTTAGAAGTTAAATTAAGTTGGAGTTCAAGAGTTGGAAAATCCAAAAGGTTATATTTTCATTGCACATTGTGAAAATAAATCTTTAGAATCAAGTTGGCAAGTCCTAGTTAACAGCACAAGTCCCCTTAGTGATCCAGAAAATCACATTATTTCAACTAAGTGAGTGTCCACAATAGAAGGAACCTTGAAGTTATTTCATGATCTTACTTTGCAAGCTTACCAAAAGAAGTGGCCTTATTCAAGAGAGGATTGAGTATTTAGTGTTTCACTTTGAAACATCGAGTGTTTGATTCTACATGTTGTAGTGGAATAAAACTCACATTAACAAGTCACAAGCTAAGTTACCAGATTCACTCCTAGACATAGCAAAGTCGGGTTTGATTCTGCACAAATTCGGGTCCTTGTCAAATTCGTAGGTAATTTTATCACAGAGACCAAAATCCCTTGCCAATTCTCACAGAGGAACCTGGGCGGAATTCAGCAGACCTTTGAGTGAATTTGCTTTCCAATGAATGAACCTGGGCCGTATTTGGTCCAAAAACACATTTTTTTTACTTTTTTAAAAAGTTTTTTTTGCCATATTTGGTCTATTCAACCCTCCCACCCTAAAAGTAACTACTAAAAAGGCCAAAAAGGTTGTTTTATATGTCATTTGTGCATTTGTGAATAAAAAAGAAAACTTCTTGCCTCCATTGCTAAACTTTCTTGTTTGTTGCTGCATATATATATACACACTCTTGTACAAACAAACCCAAAACGAATCCAAATCCAACCCAAAAAAAATTTGAACGAATCTTGAACCTGAATTTGAACCGGCAACTTAGGTCACAAGAAATGGAATGAAGAGTTGTGACTCCCTCGAACATGAGATATAACAGGGAAAAGAGTACATTAGAAAGGGGATATGGAGGGAGGATGGAAGAAAGAATGGAGCATGTGAATCAAGAAATTATTAATGGAAGAAGAAAGGAATGGGCAAAAATACAAGTAACTCCTTCAAAAGGCAATTGTACTCTTTCAAAGTGTGGTAATCGTGAAAGGTTGTGACTCTTTCTAAAAGAAGAAATGATGAAGGGTTATACTCTTTCAAAGGGTGGAAATTGTGAAAGAATGTGATTCTTGCAAAGGGCAGAAATGATGAAGAGGTGTGACTCTTCCCTTCAATGGACATTGCTAAATGGATAAGATAAAATAGAAGAGTAGAGCTTGTCAAGGTATAGATCTTAAGTTACATTAGATCATATCAAAATGATCCTATCTATTATTGGTTTAATCTGACTTCATACTTATCACTTACCACTAATTTTCCTATAGACTATGAGGTAAGTTTAGTTGGTTAGAGAAATATTTATGGGTATCCTCTTTTAGAAATCTGTTGATGATGACTTTCTATATTTTGATTGATTAGTTGTTGTTCTCGCTTATAAATTAAACTAAGTTACAGGGTTCAGCCCCTAGAGCACCCTGTACTAGTCCAATTCGAACTTGGTACCAGTCCTAGTTTAGTACTCCTGCAAGTCTTATCAAGGTGCATTCCACGGAACACTAAATCATCCGGGTCGAACCCAAGCCAAACCCAAATGCCTTGGCGAAGTCCATGACTTCCATAAAGTAATATGAAACCCTAAAAGTGAGTTTCAAAACACTTATGGAGGTTATTTTTCTCATTTGTTTTGCAAGGAATTGTTTTTCTCTTGTAGATTGTGCAAAAGTTTGGCTTCTAGCATCAAATAGAGGGAGTAAAAATCGATTTTGAAGCTTGATCAAGTATTGCAACTTCATTCCTACTCATTTGCAAGCTTCCATTGGCTGAAAGATGTAAGTTTTTTTTTTCATTTTTCCATTTATTTTTGTTTCCTAAACATGAAACATTATTTGTTTGTTTTTTTCATTTTTTCCATCTATTTTTGTTTTAAAAACATGAAACATTATTTGTTTACTTTACCTATTTTTGTTCATTCTTTTGTTTTTGTTTTGAATGTGTTCATAAATTTCTTGCCATAGGAACTAGAATGGCATCTAACTCTTCCTCCATAGGCACAAACTAAAAACATAAACCCAAAATAGATCCAAATTCTCCACTATGAAAATTTGTTGATATTACACAACCGCTTCTAGGAGGTGGGGGATATTGCTAGAAATGCCAAGGATGTGATGCAAAATGTAATAGTTCATATTTTCAGGTGGTAGGCCATTTGTGTGGAATACTAGGAAGAGGTGTCAAAAAAATGCCCTAAAAGCAAAAGAAAGAGAAGCGCGTAGATTAATCTGCCCATTCCAAAAATAAAAAAGGGGAATGCAGCCCCGATCTAATCCAGATATTGTGGTAGAAGACAACCCATTTTTTACCACAACTGAGATTGAAAGTAGAGCATCCATTGTACGCAAAAGAAAGGGACCATTGGAAAGTACATTTCAAAATTGTTAAGTTTTCGAACCAGATTAGTAAAACTAGAGAGTAGATATCTTAACCCTCCTACTCGAGGGAAAAACCCAACCACACCCCAAAAAATCCTTTATTGAGTAATCGAAGGACTCAATACAGAGCTCACAAGCTTTATCGAGAGATGAAATAATCAGAGATTGTTAACTCTTAACAATCGCGATATCTACCTTCTAACAGTTCGGGCACATCAACTATGCCTGTACAAAAGCGTACAATACTTAAGTATCTCACAGATACTACAGATACCGAAATGCTTACACAATAGTTCATAAATAGAATAATTCTATCTCATACACAATACTCTCTCTAAAAGATATACAACATTCTACAGTCACAGAGAATGCAAACTTCTATATATCTGATGTCTCACATGACAATGCTAGATTAATCATCATTCTCATAAATAATCATAAATAGATCATAAATCTAGTAAATAGAAAAGTGTCACAGACACAGAACTTGTAATCGTTGATATCCAATACTTTTCACGGTCACAAAATACGATTTATTTTCCGTAGCTGAAGTCCACCTTCAATCCACCTATCATCATAATATCCACTAAGTCATATATGATATAATACTTGGCATCGATATTGAGAAAGGGCTTGAAGCTGAGGAGACATTACAGTAATCATAAAGAGTCCGACAATTAAATATGATCACTAGGATCCTCCTTCATTGTCACATTCACGCAATTACAAAAGGAAGACCAAAAGATACGAACGGCAATTCCACATAAGCTCAATGATAACTAGCATTTGATTGGAGCTTCATTTAGGCGGTTACATAGAGTGTCGATACACCTTTAAATATCTAAGTCATCAAATAGCGTAGACCTTGTAGCAATAAACAATGAAGATGGAACATACATGAGGATTTGAAAAGCCACACGTACACTATTATTATTGAAGCTTTGGCAAGTTAGGAAAGGATAAACAAAGAATCCCGACACCCACTCAACTCGAGCGTTTCCAGTAAGCATAGAAAACTAAAACGGTCTTCTTTCAAACAACGCATGTACTTCATTTAACATTGGTGGTGACGGTTGTGGAGTGCCAAATCATCACACGCATTGTGCCAAGTCAAAATGAAAGGACGCACGATAAGAACAATGAATACCAAAAACATCTTTGTAGAGAGGAATGAATGAGATCTCTCGCAGCTACCTAAACATTAACTCTCCCTCTTAGCAAGAGAGATCATTCATATGTCATAGTGAGTCTCAACCTAACAAGCACAGTGTAGCTACAACCAAAAAGTGTCAATAACAAAATCTCATCACATATTTTCTCAATATAAATTGTTATCTCAGCATAACAATATTCACCATAGCTACTTCTAGAGGGTGAATCAGAAACACAAAAAATAAAGTCATGGAGTCGCACGCATGACTTTCACCATGGCTACTCCCAGAGGGTGGATCTACATAGCTACTCCTAGATGGTGGAACAAGGGCTTTCATCTCAAACCTCTCCCAGAGAAGAATGCATTAACACCTTGCCTACTCGCAGAGGATGGTACAAGGGATTTCACCTCGAAATTCTCTCACAGAGAAGAACTCGTTATCAAGGGATTGCACCTCGAACTTCTCTCCTAGAGAAGAACTCATTAACAAGAGATTGCACCCTAAACTTTTCCCTCACAGAGAAGAACTCATTAACAAGGGATTGCACCTCGAACTTCTCCCTCACAGAGAAGAACTCATTAACAAGTCTTCATGATGATAAGGCTCTCTCTGAGACAAATATCAACCTCCTGGCTTCTCAAATCAGACTCCCTCTAAATCTAATATCAACCTTCTAACCTCCTTGTCCAAGGTTGCTTGTGATAAATAGACAAACTCCCTCTGAATGGAGACTCCCTCTCAGTCGGGGCAGAATATTGCATTGATTATCATAACAGAATAGAGCTAAATACTAAGACCCCCTCTCAGCCAAGACTCCCTCTCAACAGGGACAGCATACTCAAGCTTTGGTAATCACAATACCAAGAAATTGACTCCAATATTTGTCCAACAATCAGCTTTAGCACTGATAATGCTACACGAGCTTACTGATCCTCTGCAAAAGGTCTTGGCACTCTTCCTCTGCCACACAAGCTTCCTCTGAATCTCGTATCCTCTTAGAATAAACTGATCACAAGATAATTTGAATAGGTACTTCTTCAAGAGCCACCAACTCAACTCAGGCTGCAATCTCTCATCATCTTGTGCTCCTCGATCCATCCTAGAAGCATTTTAGAGAGATTAGTAATAGAATCAAACAGACTAATGCTAGAAGCATACATGATTCATTGCTCTCAATGTTATTGCATGAATTAAATATATAGAATTAATAAGCTCATTATCAAAGATACAATCATAAAATACGTATATCTTCATAGTTTAATCTTCCTCACAATATGCCAATAGATCTTTCACCATCGCACAGTTATAGTGCAGGCAGAGAATGCAAATTCAAACCCCAACATAGAGGATTGCATGAGAAGCCTCAATAGCTGAGATTGAAACACCCGCAGCGAATCATCGAACAACGTATCCATTAGACATCATGAACCTTCTAGAATCCAAATGTCCTATTCTGGTTCAGATCGTTTCCCTAGACCCACTTTGATACCATGTTAAGTTTTCGAACCAAAATAGTAAAACCAAAGAGTAGATATCTTAACCAAAACACAAGAACGAATAGACACGGAGATTTACCCTAGGAAAACCCTCCTACTCGAGAGAAAAACCCAACCACGCCCAAAAAAATCCTTTATTGAATAATCAAGGGTCTCAATACAAAGCTCACAAGCTTTATCGAGAGATGAAATAATCAGAGATTGTTAAATCTTAACAATCTCAATATCTACCTTCTAACAGTTCGGGCACATCGAGTATGCCTATATAAAAGCATACAATACTTTAAGTATCTCACAAATACAACAAATACCGGAATGCTTACACAATAGTTCATATACAGAATAATTCTATCTCGTACACAATGCTCTCTCTAAAAGTTATACAACATTCTACAGTTACAAAGAATGCAAACTTCTATATATCTGACGTCTCACATGATAATGCTAGATTAATCACCGTTCTCATAAATGATCATAAATAGATCATAAATCTAGTAAATAGAAAAAGTGTCACAGACACAAAACTTGTAATCACTGATATCCAATACTTTTCACAGTCA
Source organism: Chamaecyparis obtusa (assembly GCA_027943335.1). Taxonomy (NCBI): domain Eukaryota; kingdom Viridiplantae; phylum Streptophyta; class Pinopsida; order Cupressales; family Cupressaceae; genus Chamaecyparis; species Chamaecyparis obtusa. Next base: position 233,728 of record BSBK01007870.1, read on the forward strand.
CAAAATACGATATATTTTCCGTAGCTGAAGTCCACCTTCAATCCACCCATCATCACAATATCCACTAAGTCGTATATGATATAAAACTTGGCATCGATATTGAGAAAGAGCTCAAAGTTGAAGAGACATTACAGTAATCATAAAGAGTCTGGCAGTTACAAATATCATGACTAGGATCCTCCTTCATTGCCACATTCACGCAATTACAAAAGGAAGACCAAAAGATACGAATGGCAATTCCACATAAGCTCAATGATAAATAGCATTTTATTAGAACTTCATTAAGGTGGTTACATTAAGTGTTGATACACCTTTAAATATTTAAGTCATCAAATAGTGTGGACCTTGCAGCAATAAACAATGAAGACGGAACATACACGATGATTTGAAAAGCCATGCATACACTATTATTATTGAATCTTTGGCAAGTTAGGAAAGGATAAACGAAGAATCCCAACACCCACTGAACTTGAGCATTTCCAGTAAGCATAGAAAACTAAAACGGTCTTCTTTTCAAACAACACATGTACTTCATTTAACATTGGCGATGATGGTTGTGGAGTGTCAAATCATCACACGCATTGTGCCAAATCAAAATAAAAGGATGCACAATAAGAACAATGAATACCATAAAAATCTTTGCAAAGAGGAATGAATGAGATCTTATGCAGTTGCCTAAACATTAACAAAAATGAGAGTCCAAACATTGTCAACCAAGATGTATATATGCGAATGGTTTGGGTTTCAATGTTGTTTGCTCCCCATATTGGAAAAAGATAAGGGCTCAACTTATCCGGCTTATGAGAAGGTATGTGGCACCTTGTTGGAAAGAGAGGTCAATGAGGGTTGAAGATGCATGGATTCATAGATTGAGACAAGTGTATCCATTGTTTCAGATAGGTGGAGAGATCCAAAAAGTCATCCCTTGATCAATGCCATAGCGGTGTCCCCTAAAGGGACCATGTTCTTAAAGGTCTTGGATTGTGACAAGAAAGTAAAAGATGGGCAATTTATTGCTTATATTCTCATCTCCGTCATTGAGATAGTGGGACTTAGGCATGGGACCTAGACACCTTGTTAAAGTCGTAAGGGACAATGTAAAGAATTGCAGAGTTGTTGGTTTGTTGGTTGAAGAACAATATCAAACTATCTTTTGAAAAGTGCATTTCAAAATGAGAGTCCAAACATTGTCAACCAAGATGTATATATGCAAATGGTTTGGGTTTCAATGTTGTTCGCTCCCCATATTGGAAAAAGTTGTTAAAAAATGTTAATAAAGCTCCAAGAGGGTATAAGGGCCCAACTTACCCAGCTTATGAGAAGGTATGTGGCACCTTGTTGGAAAGAGAGGTCAATGGGGGTTGAAAATACATTGAAGCTCAAAGGGATTCATGGATTGAGACAAGTGTATCCATTGTTTCAGATGGGTAGAGAGATCCAAAAAGTTGCCCCTTGATCAATGCCATAGCGGTGCCCCTAAAGGGACGATGTTCTTAAAGGTCATGGATTGTGACAAGCAAGTAAAAGATTTATTGCTTATATTCTCATCTTCGCCATTGAAATAGTGGGACTTAGACATGGGACCTACACACATTGTTAAAGTCGTAAGGGACAATGCAAAGAATTGCAAAGTTGTTGGTTTGTTGGTTGAAGAACAATATCAGCATATCTGTTGTACAACTTGTGTAGTTCACCCACTCAATCCTATGTTACAAAAGATTGGGAAAACAATTGAGTGGATCAAAGAGGTGTATGCAAAGGCTGAGGAGAACCAAACGCTCATCACCAAATGCCACATGTCTTGAGGAGTTTTCAGATCATTGTCAAGTTTGAAACTAATGAAGGTAAGTGAAGTAGTAATTTAATTAAGAAAATTAGGGTTTTACATTTTCTAATTTTCATAATTTGATTGTGTAATGTGTATTCTTCTTAAAAGTTTGTCTTTAATTTTTAATCATTTTGGTTTAATTTCTATTATAGTTTGCAGAAACCAATTTTTGCACCTAACACAATCATCTTGAAACTACTTGTGAAAGTTTAAGTGCCACTTTGTAATATGGTGATCAAGCAAAATTGGACTATATGGTGTTAAAACTATGAACCAAAATGCATAAAAAACAAATAACTGAAACTCAAAAACACCAAAGAACAAAGAACACAAAGCCATATCCTAGGAAAACCCTCCACCTGAGGGTGAAAAACCCAGCCCATGAAAGATGATACTTTATTTCGATCTCAAATCAATACAATAATCTATTGCTTGAGATTGATGAATTCAATAGTCAATCAACTGGATAAGTAAAAACCACAATGATCTTCCAGAGATATTTAACGGAAAAGAAGATTTGCAGAAGAAAACTCAATCACATACAAGTTGAGTGGGTAACAAAAGAAAACACATTTTATCTCTACAGATGCATACAATAGGAAATTTGAGTTGCCAAAATACAGAACGATCTGTTGGGTTATATGAATCAGAACCTCTGTAAAATCTTAAGCATATCAAAACATATATCAAATGTTTATTACTTCCTCTCTTTTTGCTCATACGAGCATAGACTATATTTGAATCAAAAGAACCTTTTCAAGTCAAGCAAAAACACCATCCAGTACAAGTATTGACAACATTCTTCATTTCCTTGGCGGCAATTAATAATGTAACCAACGAATTTGATCTAACCATGAACTGACAAGAGTCAATATAAATAGAACCCACGATGCCCAATTGTCTAATATTAGCGGCAATCAATAACATAATCGGTGTCATTCTTTATAGCCAAGAACTGACGTGAATCAACATAGATGGAATTCACGATGCCTTATCATCAAATTGATAGTGTCATGTCATCATATACAGCAAGGACGAAGACAACATAATAAGTATGATATATATATATATATATATATATATATATGAAAGTAGAAAGGTAGCACATAACAAATCAATCACGATGAAGTAAGTCAATGAAGTCTCTTAGGTGGATGAGACAAATACTAAACAAAGTCGAATCACTTATGCAGAGAACAAAACTTCTCACAATAATAACACCTTTGCAGAAAAGAACCAGCTCCCAAGAAAAAATACAAAACAGGAGCCTCTCAAGTATGAATAATTTCTCTCACTGCTATCACAACTTTAACATATTGAAGCAAAGCAACACTGAGAGAGCAAAAAAAATATGAAAAGGATAATAGATGACTCATGATGGGATCATGTGAAATATCTCCTTAGTTTCATCGAGCCCATTATGTGCACAATTTGCTACACTGACATAGATAGGTCTTGCTTTAGAGAGGTGAATGATGGCATCAACTCAATGCTTGAAAAGATGAAGTACATCATAAATGCAAAAGAGCACAACCATGAGGAGACTTTCTTCATCAACTCAATGCTTGAAAAGATGAAGTACATCATAAATGCAAAAGAGCAAGACCATGAGGAGACTTTCTTCAAACGATTGTATACAATTGTTGAAGAAAGATGGAACAAGATGACCACTCCATTACATCTTCTTGCCTATGCATTAACTCCAAATTTTTATAGCAAATAGTATTTTGATATGCCAAGAAGGCTTGCACCATAAAGAGATTTAGATGTGTCTAAAGAGTACAAGGCAACAATCCTTAGATTCTTCCCTGAAGATGATATGCGAGATTTGAATACAAATGAGTTCATAGATTTTGTAAAAACAAATAGTTTAAGGGTTGACAATCTTCCATGTAGGTTTAAGAAAGATGCTCATAGTTGGTAGTACCTCCATAGCCAATGCTTCTGTGGAGAAAGAAAAGTTTACCAAACTCAATACCGATTAAAATAAATGATCCCTTGTGCCACCTCACTTCCGCTAGCGCTCTAGTGAGCTAAGGGATCAAGACACTAATGTGATAAAAGAGGTTTGATAATTGACACACTAAATGTGGAAGAAATGTAAATAACTATTAACTGCAAAACCAAAATGATACTCTGACTGTGGAAACCAAAAAAGCACACTACAAAGACAAAGTACTGAACTCCGTGAGCTCACTGCCCAAGACACGTGCACAGGTCTAGGACTCTAGCGCGGGTACGGGGCAACTTAGGGAAGAAGGAGAACAAGGCATTCAATGAAGGAAGAAACTTTGAGTTTCAGAATTAATAAAATTGGGGTGCATACTTATAACTGTCAAGTCATTGATATAACGCATAGTACATTCCGATCTGGCTGATTTATTATCTTATCTTCCAATGGATAGGAAGTAGGAATGTTATGTAGATAATATATTGCTTCTAATATGTGTGTGTGCAAGCACATTGCATAATTAATGATGATGAAGATTCCTTTAAAGCTTACAGTCAATTTGTTGTCCCATTGTGGAGGGGCAAATGTACATATAAGGAATGCAACTAGCATAAGAGTCCATTTGAGTAGAGTAACCCTGAGTAGCGCAGGAAGGCCGAATGGCAGATGTCATTTCGTGCTCTTGGGCTTTATGGACAAGCTCGAGGCACCTTGTACAATCGTCCATGGTGCTCCATAATATGGATGGGTTGTTAGGAAAAGCCAGGTCATCCACACGCACATAATGATGTAATATATAACAAGGGAGGCAAGTAGCACATAAGTTCCATTCAAGTAGAGCAACCCTAAGTACAGCCAAGAGGTTAAACGGAGGGGGTCATTCCGTGGTCTTAGGCTTGATAAAAAAGAATAAGCTCAAGGTGCCTTACATATATTTCCAAGGGACTCAAAATGAGGATAGGTTGTTAGGGAAGGTTTTATTGAATCCCACATGTACATTATGTAAATTATAATGATGATTAGAATTCTCTTTATAGCATTGCTGGTTATATGTTTTCATAATGATAACTAACCTTGTTGCAGGCTCTAAGGATATAAAGTTGGCAATTTACATTCCTAAAGAGTCCATACCTCCTTATTTGGGAATTCTTGGGGCATTACAACTCCCTATAGAAAATCCTCTTTTGTACACAAACAAATCCAACAATTCAAAAATAGACCATAAGGACTATCCACCCATGCGTCCACTTGTCAACACACAACATGGGAGTCCAATTCCTTATTCTCTCAAGTTCAATAGTTGATTTTCACTTACACATAACTCTATATTTATAATAGATTCTCTTACAATTATTTGTAAGTGCTATTATCCTTCTGTTACAAAGTAACTTACATGTTATACCCAACATTCCCACTAACGAGTTGTGAAAAATAAAGTAGTCTTGAGGATTCCTCCAGGGGTAGAACCCCATTCAAGGAGGGACCAATATTACAAATCAATATAAGCATCAAAATATTATGTCTTGCAAGATGTACAACATATCTAACCAAATATCCTAACAAAAGAATGAGGGGCCAAGAAAGCCAAAAAAATTAAAATGGTGATTGGTGGCATAAAAGGCATTACAAAAATGCAAGTGGACCTAAAGAATGTTAGGGAGTTAATTTGTAATCAGCTAAAGTGTATCCTTTATCTTAAATAAATGAACAAACTCAAAGCCAAGATAATACAAAGTTTGCAAGAAAAGGTTGTGGATGACACTAGTTATCCAGAGTATCGTACCCTTACATTGGCACTTATTTTCAAATGATAACTTTTAGGTCTCTATACATCTATTGGAAGCATCTCTTTAAAATTGGGAAACTTCTTGTTGAGGTTTCTATAATATATCATATATATTACACTAGGTTTTTCTCAAAACTGCTATGTTGTCAACAGGAGCAAAAACAATTAAAGAAATACACTAATAGACATAATTTCTAGTTTATTTTCTCAAAACTGCTATGTTGTCAACAGGAGCAAAAACAATTAAAGAAATACACTAATAGACATAATTTCTAGTTTATCATTCTAATCGTTTATGACTTTCCTGAATCTGTTGATGAATGAAAAATTTTCAGTGGTAGTGTCAATCATAATTTTAAAACTAGCAGGGTCCTTGCAAATCATTTATGTGCTAAGAAACTTGTCCACCTACTCATGGTCAAGTTTTGTCTGCAACTCAATGCAAGTAACCACCACAACTAACTATAGTTTCTAGTTAGTTTGTATGTAACGGTAGGGTTTACTGCGTTTTTCGGATCATTCAAAGAGAGCTAGGTTACTTCACATTTTTACAAGGCAACCAGACATCCAAGAAATGCTCAGTCTGTGCCTTGCTTATAACCTACTGTCTGATACTGTGATAGGTTCTGCTTGCACCGCGGATATTGTATACACGTGTATGATCTGTGCTCTTAATCTGGGTAGTCCGTATGGGATGTAGCAGCTTGTTCCGGCCGTTTGGGTTTATATCGTAACCTGCTTTGATCTCTATGAGGGAATATTAAAACAAATAGAAAAATACTTGCTTAAGCTAGGAAACAGACCGCTGGATTCTTTTAAAAAAATACCCAAGAAGCATATACAATTGATAACATTATAATTTGTTTCGTTTAAACTTCGCGCACCTCCAAAGCTTTCTTGTATTTGCGAACGTGGCGAAGACCAAGTACAAAGCCCTTCAACTCATCTTTTTTTAACTTCTTCCCGTCACGTACCCACTTGTCAATTGCCGATTCCGCTGACTCTTTAGAGATCATAGAGTATAAACTCTTTGACACATTTTTACGGCGCGATTTCTTCAATGGCTTTTCCGCCGATTCCTTCAGTGGCTTTTCCGCCGATTCCTTCAATGGCTTTTCCGTATCCTCGACGGTAGCTGATTCTGCCGACGAAAATGTTTTGAAAAACAAAGGAAAAACTACTCTGCTCTCATCATGCGGGCTTCTTTGCTGGCCAGCTGACCTAGGCAACCCCTGCACTCCAAGCCTGCAAAGAAAAAATAAATTACGACCGATGAAAAGTAGAAATAAGCTGATCGTTTTCCAGAGTTCTTTGTTTTTTGGTTTTGGTTTTATCACTACTTTACCGTTTGAAGGCATTTGCCAGAACAGCCAACCTCATCATGTCTACCGAGACCTACAAAATGATCAGAAGCGAAGATTTCTGATTTGGGTGAGAAGCATGTTGGCAGGGTTTAAGCTTCGTACTAGGGTTTTGGCCAAGTTAAGGAAATTCTCTTTCTTTTATTCCATCTTAGCAGCGTTAGGCTTCGTTACCCTAATCTTGGTAAATTTTATTTCAGTATTTAGTTACTTATAATATGAACTTTGTCATTAACTGTTTTTTTGCTATTCAAACTTTGATAAGTAAAAGCTATTATGTTTAATTGTGATATTATTAAGTGTGTAGTTGTGGTTTTTAAGTCAAATACATTGATCCATGTTTCATGAATATTGTTTCAACATGAACCCATTTCTCATGAGAATGAATGGAACACTTAGCACTTGAGTCAAACATATTGACCCATGTTTCATGAGTAGTGGTTCAACAAGATCTCATCTCTCATGAAAATGAATGGAGCACTTAGTACTTATTGCATCTAGGTGATGCTCACGAGGTGAAGCATGGGACTTTCTCATAGATTTCTCATCTTAGTACTCCTCCAGCTCAAGCGCGTTTAACCATGAAGTTCCCTCCAAGGTTAAGCACACTTTGCTTGTAGCCCCATTTGCAAAATCTTCACCAAGTGTTGTAGAGTTGCAAAACCTTAAATAGTATTTCTTCATCACAAGTTCTAGAGTTGAGTTCGCTTAACTCTCATATTTAATTTTTGAAATTTTTTTGTAATTATTCACCAACCCTTATTAATGTAGGTTACATATTTTCTTGTAAATTCTATCTATTCAATTAGCTTAGATTTATGTAAGATCGACTTTAGATCACCTTACAATAAGATGAAATAATCTTGTTTATAACATCTTTTCATTTATTTGATAGAATTTGAAAATGAAATTATGAAAATTACACATGCATACTCATTTCCCTTGTGTTCTAGGTCCACTTTGATTAGAGTGTTCATTATGTAATAATAATTCTACAAGTAGTTATTATTATGAAATCGAGGGTGTAAAGAAAATGTGTAGAGATGGAGGTTTTCGTTGGAAGGCAACAGATCAAACCAAGAGACATCATAGTAGGAAGATGGGGGGAAAAGCCTTCAATGGGAAATTGAGGAACAAAATGGAGAAGAAACAATATGGATAAATGGGGGATACATAATTTACGTGGAATTAGGGAGTGGGTTGGAGGAAAAACAACATTAAAAAATGTCAAAATATATCATCTGACATTGTAAGGTTTGCTATAAGAGTGAATGTCATTTCCCTCGTTAGAAAATGAAAAGGTGCAAGTTAAAGACAAGGAAATTTTGATTAGGATAGAAAGCAGTAGTATAGACAACAAACACAATCTTGGAATGGGTGGTTTCAGTATAAGGATTTGCATAGGAATGGCCTAAAGCAAGGATTGGAATCTCTCAAAGCTTATATAGTAAGGAGATTTCTGGTAGGAAATATCATTTCAATCATTGATTGTTATAAAGGAAGAGGCATACTAATCAAATGGTGTGGAAGGGGTGAAAGATCGATAAAAATTGCAAATTCGTGGAAGTCGATTTACAAAAACCAAGTAAGCATCAAACCTCTTTCTAATGGATATTATTTTGTAGAATGCTTGTGTACACACTAAATAGTGCACTTCTCTAAATCATTGCTTCCAAGAGAATCCATGGATTGGAAACCTTGAGAAATCGATTTAGAGCTCCCTAGGCATGGAGTGCAAGGGTTTTAAGAATGCTCTCAACTAGAGCTATTAATCCAATAACCTTGCTAGTAAACCATGCAATGGGAGATTCAAATGAAGACAAGGGCAAGAATGCCAATATCCCCAAGAATCAAATGGAAATGCAAATGCAATGCAACTATGCTAGAAATGGAAATGCAAGCTATGCTATGAAAAGAAATATGCAAGTATTACAAAGCCTCCTAATTAAGTTAGATGAATTAATCTAAAGCACAAAGGAAACTAAGCTAAATATGAAGCTATGAATGCCATGATAAATGAAACTAGAATAACATGTAGATGCAAAAGCCAAGAATGCTCCAAATCTTCAAAAGCTCCAAAGTGACCTAGAAAACCTGCAGCATAACATTAGCATAAAAAGTTGGGGATCTAGAATGAAGAAGAGAACTCTCCTTTTATAAGAAATGAGAAAGAATGGACCATGGAGATTAAGAGGCAAAAGATTTAATCAACGGTGGAGCATCAAAGAGGAGCAATCCATGTGCACAAGTATCCTCCAATGAGAAAATAAGAGTTGACTTTTGTGTCCATATGAGACAAAAAGTGTTTTTTCCCTTTTTTATAAAATAGGAATAATGTTTTATTTGTGCAACTTGGGATAAGAGGAAAAGTGGGGGGCTTTTTATTTAATAGAAGAGGAGGAAACTATTTTTAATTAAATAAAGACTTTAGGATAAAATGGTTAGCCCTAGAAAATAATCGAATAAATGATAGAACTAGGATTTGATCAAGAATAAGCAATTGATAATTTTAGCAAATAATGCTAGCAAGGGGCTAATAGTCTAGATGACCATTTTTAGATGATTACATTTGCCCCTCTTTGACTAATGTGTGATCGATCTGGGAACACATTACGTCAAAGAATAGATCAGCCAAGAAGGCAATAGATAGCGGTCTGACTCCAAAGAATGAAGTGCAGAGAAATAGAAAATCCTGCATGATCAACCTGGTAGCGACAGTACTAAACACTTAGGAAAGAGATGGATAGTATCAGAACTCGAGATGAGAACTAACATGTCAAGTGAAAAGATAGATCGATCCGAGCAAATGGAATGGTCAAGCATATGCTCTGGAGAATAGCTAATAAGATATGATGTGTCTGCCCCCTTGGGATCGAAAGTGAAATCAGGTAGAGGGAATGCAGAAGCAAGAGCAATATGATCAAATCACTAGAAATCATAACTGAAGATGAAAAGATGACAAAATAACCATCAAGTAGTGAAGATATGCCCCAGTCAAAACCTCAAAGAGAGAGATGAATGAAATGAATGAGAGACTAGAAAGGTGAGAGAGATGGGAATGAAGAAGGAAAGAATGCCCCAACAAAGATCGAAGGATCAGGCCTCAAAAGGTTAGCCAACTGCATGGAAGAAGGAGAAAGGCGATTTGGACGATCAAGGTAAACTCGAATTTTGGTTTTGATCCTGAAATGAAGAGAAAATGGTGTGATATGAAAGACAAGGAGTGAAAGACATAATCGAGAAAAGGAAAGGTGGGCGCAATTGACCAATAGGTCCTCGAAAGATAAAAGGAGAGCTCTCTCCATATGCAAGATGCAAAACTAACTAACATGAACCTAAAAATGCAAGCTACTATGAAAAGTGGTTTACTTGCAAGGTCACAAAGCCATTAGTCTCTAATATTCATCATCGAGCATTATTGGTAGCATCACAAGATCATACAATACATGCTAGTATAACTATGTGGATCTGAATATGATCTATATCAGATAGATATGTGGGAATCTCACCTAGGCATCACATGTAGGTCAACATGACTAGTGCAGTGAGATTGCCTAAGTTTAATATGGCAAGATTATACTCGCATCGAGACACAAGGAAAGTCAAGATGACTATAAGTATGCACTTGCAAAAATAGTCAAGGATAATACCTTGTAGATCCTAGAGTCAAGTGGATCAAGCATAAATGCTAATGACAATTAGGATCAACAAAATATACCCACAAGCAAAAAGCAAATAAAACATGTCCTCATGCCCCAGTCTTCTAGCTCGGCATCATCGAAAATGATCAGGGAGAGAACACTCAGTAAAGAAATCATAGACAGCACTCAAAGAAATAAAGTCAAGCAAGTCTTAGCAAGTCAAGTGTTTAAGTGCATGTGTGTTGGTCATAGAGTCAAACTTTGAGTATCGCATCTGCCAATGAGAAATATTGCATCATCTAGACTGCGGGTAGGATATCTGATAAGTGTTAAGAAACACTCGACACTAGAGTAGTGTTGAAAAACACAATGGGGGCGGTTGTTGAAAAACACCATTAGAACCAAGAGACCCAAGAAACTCGAACACACAAAGAGACCCAAGATAAGTTAGAACAACATATGCCCCCTATACTAAGACAAGAGTCAATTCCAGGCTAGGAGAGGCAAAGCGAGAAGTGGAGCGAAGGAGCGCCACGCAAGACTGATAGACATAGCTGCAAGGGTCTCAAGCAGCGCCTATTTCAAGCTTTTCACCACTTGATAGATTTTTTTAGGACTTTTTTCAATTTTTTTGTTTTTTTGCTACCAAGGCACCTATTTCCAGGTTTTCACCGAGGCACTTTTTCTATTCTTTTGAATTTTTTGATTTTTTTGATTTTTTTTTTTTAGGGTGAGACATCAAAGTGCCTATTGCTAGGTTTTCACTAGGATGCTCATTTTTGCAGTACTTTTTATGCTTTTTAGGATTTTTTTAGCATCATATATGAATTTTTTTTTGTAACTTTTTTAGGATCGATAAAATATATACAAAGAGCTCAAAAACCTTAGGCATAGTACTTCTTCGGATGTAGATAATTGGTAGGCCCAGTAAGCTCTGCTTCCTCTGATGTAGATAACTGATAGGCCCCAGACCCAAATGTTGTTGTGATAAGATAAGGCCCTGACCAATAGGAACCAACCCTAAGCAACTTCCAAGCTAGCGCGGGATCGTTAAAGTGTGATCCACATATGCCATCGTGGACTTTAGCTAGCACTTTGTCTGACTCATCTATTTCAAGACACTTAAGAAGAGTTCCATCTAGACCCTTCCTATACAAGTCACCAGAGATGAGGGTAAAGTGTGAGGTGTGATGGATGAGATGGCTCTTCATATTGTGTGTTAGATTTTCAGGAATAACATGATCTTGGAGATAGGAAAATATGATGGCATTGTAAGGACTATGAGCAAGATAGTGCAATTCTTCCACCAGGAACTTAAAGTGTGATGTATGCTTTTTCAATTGTAAAATGGATGTCAAAGTAACCATGACATTAGCAATTTTATTTTCAGATAAGTTCACCATGTTCTTGTAAAGAATCAACTTTTCATCTTTGATTGAATAATCATCATTTTTTAGCAAATCTTTATTTGTACTTTTTTTAGGTTCGGATACCGCCACAATGTGGTTTTTTCCATCTGACCATTGCTCTTTTCTTTTGATTTGATAATTGAGATACTTGATTTCTGATTTAGTCCTTTTTGTTGCTGGTTCACTGGTGGAAGAAGTAACAGGTTCAATGGCATGTTGATCCTGGGTGGACCAAGCTATGAGATCTGATTTTGTGAGATAAAATGAAGTGACTGGTTCAATAGCATTTATGCGAGGGATGTCATCTCTGGTGACAAGAGAGGTTGAGCCTATAGGGTAAGCTCTGAAAGTGTTAAGATCTAGACTTGTCATAGAAGGACCAGCGTGGTCCACTAAAGCAATACATGGATTAAACTCATAAGACCCTATGTGAGACTCATCAACTACATCGGGTTGGTCACCATAAGTATGAACCACATCCACTTCCATATCCACTGTGGAAGATCCATCTGAGAGGGTATCCCATTCATATTTATTTGAATCTATTGTTATGCTTCGACTGGGATGCTTGCACCAAGAAGGTTTAGGACCTGTAGAAGTAGAGGCTTCAGCGTCATTATTTGTGAGATCTCCTCTTTTCATTAACCATAAAATATTCCTACATTATCGGCTTCTAGGTGTAGCGACTTTAGTTGTGTCCTCAGCAGGTATGTGTTCTTCTCCCCAAAGGAGTGAAGTAGAAGGAAGATTGTCTCCCATTTGAGCCATAGTGTGCAGTGGTGACTCATCTATATCTATGTCTAAATCATTAATCATGGGAGCATTTCTAGAACATGTAGGGAGGTCATCATCGGCACCATATTCTAGACCTGTTGTAATCTTAGAGGGTCGGCCATTAGTATGACTCAAAGGCTCGACTAGGGCGTGTCCATTATCATTTATAGGTCCTTGACCTTGATAGCCCATTTTCTGCAAAAATTTATAGCCTTTACCATAGCGCTTAGGAGAAATGGGAGTAGCAATAGTGGTATTGTTTTCTTCATCTCTATAGATCCATTCTCTAACAGCTTGTTCTTCGCTTTCAGCCTCTAAGGGTATGGTTGCTTGAACAAAATTACCAAAAACTATCATAGCAGAAGCAGAAGGCTTCATCTTATCAGAAGGTCTCCCATATGATCTAGGAGAAGTAGGCATAACAGCAAGGGAATCGAGTGTGTATTCACCCATACCAAGGCTCATCATCTTAAAAGTTTTCTTAGCGGCAACCAGGGATGCAGTAGGATCATTAGAGGGTTTTTTGTGAGGAACAAACATTTCAACAGCAACAAGAGTATTGATAGCAATAGAATGATCCCCGGGAATCACAATTTCAACTCCGTTATGTGGGAATTTGACATGTTGATGGTATGTAGAAGGAACAGCTTGCATGTCATGGATCCAAGGACGACCCAAAAGGATGTTATAAGCAAGTGGGATGTCCAATACTTGGAACATAATATCTTTCATGACAGGGCCCACTCAGACAAGTAGCGTGACAAGACCTTTGGAAGATCTTTCAACTTCATCATATGCTTTTATAGTGATTTTCCGCTTAGGATCGACAACAAATTCTGACAAACCCAGTTGTTGTATGACATTGAAAGAAACAATATTTAACCCTACACCATTGTCTATCAAGACTCGGTGGACTCGAGTATGGTAGACCATAACTTCAATATGTAAGGCAAGATTGTGAGGGTGACTAATAGATACGTCATCTTCTACAGAAAAGGATAGATAATGAGGTGATGAGATGTGGTTGACCATAGCCTGGAACCTATTTGGGTCGATGTCATTAGGGACATTAGCTATACGCAAAGCCTTTTCAAGGATCTCCTTGTGCAAAGGGGATAGCTCAAGCAACTCAAAAATAGATATCTGTGTGGGTGTCCGTTGCAACTGATGGACAAGATCATAGCTAGACAAAGCTGAAGGAACCGTTGGTTTGGAAGATGAGGCTTGTTTAGGATCAGGCGCAGTTTTGAGGACCAGTTTAGCTTGCCCCCTAGTAACAGCATTCAATGCCTCACTTCGGGAAGATGAACTACCTCATGTTTGCAAGACCAACTTTGGCATACCATGACTGGCTATATTATCATCTTGAGGTCTCATCATAAGAACACTCTCAATGGGCTCTATCATGTTGATCACAAGCGAATCAGAAGTATATGTATAGTTGATCTTAGCATCATGATTCTTCTTATGTGCTTGAGAGGTTTCACCTTTGTCATACTTAGGTAGAGGATCTTTGAAAGCCTGGTGATCAGAGTTTTTAACTAAGCCATCTATGAGAATTGTGCCTCCATCAATGAGATCTTGTATAGCATATTTAAGCGTGAAACAATTGTCAGTCTTGTGTCCCTTGTTTCTATGATAGTGGCAGTAATGATCCTTTCTCCATTAATCAGGCTTAACTGGCGGATCATAGGGATGAGTTTTCTCGGGAAGCGTAAGATAATTATTCGCAACCAAAGTCTTAAGAATCACATCATATGGTTCAGCCAATGGGGTATAGACTCGTCATCAGAATTGCTTCTTTGGCTTATCAGCATATTGAGGCTTAGGAGCATCTCAAGTGTTGGCAGACTCTTGTTGTTTTGCTATGTAGATGGCATTAGAAAGGTTGAAAGCAGGCTCTTTAGCTTTAGGGACATCTACAACCCCATCATTGACAACATACTTATTCCTATTCTAGGGTTTGTTCTTGTCCTTACCATTGCCTCTAGTATCTTTATTAATAACAATATCCCCCTTTCTGATGGTCACATCTTCAATCCGATATGCACTTTCAACCATGTCGTTGAAAGAGGAGAACAATTGTTTCCTTAGATCATAATACAGCTCAGGCACAAGAGTGTTGACGAAAATATCAATCTTTTCTCTCTCGGGTAGCTGACGAAGATATTGAGAATACAATGACCTCCAATGTTGCAAGTAAGTAGCAAATAACTCTCCTTGGTTTTGCCTTAGAGCACTTAGATATATCATAGTGATAGGTTGTTGAATGTTGTACGAATAGTGTTGTGTGAAGCACATAGCTAACTCATCAAAAGTCTTCAAAGGAGGTGTCAACTTGGCAAACCATTCTAAAGCTTGTCCTCTCAAGCTTCGAGGGAATAATTGTAGAAGAAATGTGTCTTCATGAAGGAAGTCCATGCTAAGGGTGTAAAAGTGACGCACATGGTCATGAGGATCACCATTTCCATCATACTTGTCATACTTGGGAACCTCAATATCCCTAGGAAATGGGACCATGTATAGACTTTTATCAAAAGGAAGAGCACAAATTGATTCTACAAAAGAGACCTTTAGAGGCGCTTGTTCTATTGCCATTTGGGTAAGGCGTTGATTTGTCTGACGTAGTTCTTCCTGAAGGACTTCCAATTCAGTTGGTACTCTTTGTTGGACAATTTGTCTGACATCATAGCTGGGAGGAAGCTTGTATCCTCTAGAAGTCATATATTGGAAATATTGGTCGCCATTGCGCTCTAAAAGCTTAAGCATCTTTCATTGGGATTCCTCATCTTGTTCAAATGCAATAAGATCCTCACTAGAAATCTCATCAACAGCCTCTTCCTCATGGTGAGAGGGAGGTGGTCTAGGAGGTGAAGAAGGTATAGCAAAAGTTTGTCTCGGAGGAGATCTAGGTGGCATGTTGTTGCCATAGTTGCCATTAGTACCAAAAAGTGGTCTATGCTCATAACCACTAATCTCAGGTTGCTCGTGAGACGTTCCTCTCATAGCCATGCGCCTAGCAACATCCATTATGTTCTTACTATGCTCTTTGTCTAAGCGCGTTTGGTTGTCCTTATGCTCAAAGTGATCTTGCAAACGGCAAAACTTTTCTTGTTCAGTGAGAGTGAGTGAGACACTGTCTGTGTTTTTGGAGGACTTAAATGCGAAAAAGAGGAAGCCTCCTTTGTACCATGGGGTAGCCTTAGAATCATCAGAACTAGAACTAGCGTTGCTAACAGGTGCTCGTGAGCATCTAGTAGGAGAAGGTAACTGCGTATAATTGAACAGAGGGTGACTCCCTTGTTCAAATTGAGACCGAGTTGTAAAAGGCATGAAAAAGAATGTTATTTAACCAATAAAATGAGACAAAGTTTCTTAGATGTTGAGATAAGCAAAATTTTTTGATGATCACTTGTCGAGATAGAACAATAGAGATAGCTGGTCAAAGTACTCAAGAACTTATAGCAGTTAATTGACACAAGCCTAGATGTGAGCAAGAAGATTGATTAGCAAGTAGCTAGATAGGTAACCGTGTTTTGACAAGTGATCAAAAGTGACATTCGATAGGCTCAAATCCAATAGTTTTAGCTCATTTATTTCAGTCTAGAACAATCCTAAGGATGTAGGTAACAAACCAGCTTCAGATAAGAACAGAAAAAGACACTCTACAGTAGGTTAAAATGCAAGTGTAACAGCTCTGAATTGCAATAGTAGCAGGACAACAAAATGACTCAGGGCGATACTTTCTAGGCAAGTAGGGTGATAGTTTATAGTGAGGTGATACTTCACCTTAAAGCAAGCGATAGTTTTCAATAAGCTCGGGCGATACTTTCCAGGCAGGCGGGGTGATAGTCCAGTAGGGGCGAACTATCGCGTGATATTTCTCTCCACAAGGCACGATACTATTGTAGAATTGTATGACTCTTTGACCAATGAACATAAAAAACTCAGTTTTTGGGACTGTTTGCTCACAATTTTCAGTTTGAGGGTTGATTTTTTCGATTTCAATCACAATGACAGTAGTAATTTGACAGGTTTGCAAACAGTATGAGATCAAACATGTCTTCAAACACTTGAAATAAGGGCAAAAGAAACCTTGCCAAGATAAACAATTGTGATAACAAAATTGAAAGACCCTATGAATGCTACCAAGATGTTGAGTATGCAAGAACGTTTACGCAGGTATAGCACAACAAGAACACTTCAAGCACTTACTATCCTAAAAATACGAGGCTCAATACTTAACAACTTGGCCCACAAATTGATGCTCCATTGCCTCACACAAAGTGGTTGCCCACAATAGATACTGGCTTTGTCATGGAAGTGCCAAAGACACAACCAAAGGAACACATATGGTGAGTAATCTTGGGGTGATCTGAGTTATTCCACTTGGATCAATCCATGCACCAAGAAGCTAAGCGGCAAAAAGGGGTGGCTTCTACCTATGGTTCTTAGTAAGGGCTTCTGTTCATAGCACCCCTCTTGCTCCCTAAAGGGACTCCTTACCTTGCGGCAAGTAACGGACCTCGCGGCCTCAAGAGTACCTTAAGCATTCTTGCTCAACACTTTCCTCATGGTCACAATCCCACAAATACTCACATCAAGCGAAGACAAGCACTACGTCTACCAAGGTTTTGTGTCCTTGATAGCCTTGAGTTTATAGTAGGTTGGAATAGCCGGTAATAAGCTTGTCCCCACTTGGGTCGTTCCCATTGATTGCTCAAGAGCAGGCCCACTAAAGGATTCTAAAGATCTAAACAAAAAGTGGATCAACTTATGAGATTCAAGAATTTTGTTTCACCACAAGGGTGAAGAGCATACTCCCTTATCCCAAAGCTTTCTCCTAAAAACACCAAGCAAATGATTCAATTACCCTCTTGCTTTCAAAATTCAAAGATGGGTCAAGATTTTCTGGTTCACCACAAGGGTGAAGAGCATACTTCTCCTACCACCTCAAAATTCCTTCCACAAGATATTATGTTCCTATGAAATGAAACAACTAGTAATTGCCACACTTAAAATGAAAGCAATTAAACAAGCACTTGATTTATTTTTATGCTTTGGGTAGCCCTACAAAAACCATTAGTAGCCCTTGTGCATTTGAAGCTTTGACATGCATTCTTTTAAGAAAATAATCAAGCAATGAAGGTACCTACAAGCACAACTTGTTAGCTCCACAATGGTTAGCACATCAAAAATTAGATAATCTGTAAGGAAAATAGCTGATCAAATGGAAAAATTTGAAAATGAAATCAACATAGTTGGATTAGGCTTGGAAAGAGCTTTCCAACGATATATCAAACTTAAATTTTCAATACCTTATGTGAAAATTTCTAAAAAATGGGTGCTAGTTTTCCAGAGGCACAGATTCTGAAAACACTGAAATTTAAAAAAAAAAAATAGAAAACCCAAAACTCAACTCACTATTGGGTATAAGTGACAGTACAGACACTAGAAATATCACGCAATACTTTACAATATAACAAGGTGATAATATATTTCTGGGCGATACTTCGTCTTACACCAGGGGATACTTCTCCTTACACCAAGCGATAGTTCCTGTAATATCTGAGCGATACTTTGAACTCATAAAGGTATCGCGCCAGTATACAAAGAACTATAGCGTGATACTTCTGAAAGTGTCACACGATACTCTGAGCCAAAAAAAATTGGAGACTGCAAATGAGCTAAAAATTTGCCGAAAATTTGACGGAAATGCAGAAATTAAAGGACAAAACGCTAATGTTCTGCCCCACGATGGGCGCAAAAAATGTACAAACTAAATAGTGCACTTCTCTAATCATTGCTTCCAAGAGAATCCATGGATTGGAAACTTTGAGAAATCGATTTAGAGCTCCCTAGGCATGGAGTGCAAGGGTTTTAAGAATGCTCTCAACTAGAGCTATTAAGCCAATAACCTTGCTAGTAAACCATGCAATGGGAGATTCAAATGAAGACAAGGGCAAGAATGCCAATATCCCCAAGAATCAAATGGAAATGAAAATGCAATGCAACTATGCTAGAAATGGAAATGCAAGCTATGCTATGAAAGGAAACATGCAAGTATTACAAAGCCTCCTAATTAAGTTAGATGAATTAATCTAAAGCACAAAGGAAACTAAGCTAAATATGAAGCTATGAATGCCATGATAAATGAAACTAGAATAACATGTAGATGCAAAAGCCAATAATGCTCCAAATCTTCAAAAGCTCCAAAGTGACCTAGAAAACCTGCAACATAACATTAGCATAAAAAGTTGGGGATCTAAAATGAAGAAGAGAGCTCTCCTTTTATAAGAAATGAGAAAGAATGGACCATGGAGATTAAGAGACAAAAGATTTAATCAATGGTGGAGCATCAAAAAGGAGCAATCCATGTGCAAAAGTATCCTCCACTGAGAAAATAAGAGTTGACTTTTGTGTCCATATGAGACAAAAAGTGATTTTTCCCTTTTTTTATAAAATGGGAATAATGCTTTATTTGTGCAACTTGGGATAAGAGGAAAAGTGGGGGGCTTTTTATTTAATAAAAGAGGAGGAAACTCTTTTTAATTAAATAAAGATTTTAGAATAAAATGGTTAGCCCATAGAAAATAATCAAATAAATGATAGAACTAGGATTTGATCAAGAATAAGCAATTGATCATTTTAGCAAATAATGCTAGCAAGGGGCTAATAGTCTAGATGACCATTTTTAGATGATTACAGCTTGGACTCAAAATTAATAGATGGAACTTTAGAAGGGGATCCAAAGTTCTTTGATGGTTATCCTTTTCACAAAATTAAATGGATTCTAAACTTTAATCCATGGGGTCATGAGATCAAAACTAAATTAATATGGATTGCTTTAGATGGTCTACCAGTAGACCATTAGATTCTAGAGACAATCTTCAAAATAGGAGAAACTCTAGGCAAATTCATGGGAGTTGGAGAAAATGGAGAATCATTCAAACCCAGGGTTTTAATAGAATTGTCTAATAACAAAAAAGACATTGAGAACTTGGAAATCTCCATAGAACATGGCAAATAGATGTAGAAAACTCAGATTAATCATGAGAAAAAGGGGGATAAATGCATTACATGTAAACTCTTGGAATCAGGATGTCCAAAAATATTGTAGTCCATTTAGAAAACCCCAATTTAAGAGATTCAGGGCATACTCTAAATCCAAAACCCTCCAAAGATAGGTTGAATGTTGCTTTTCAATAAAATTGTAACTGGGGGACAAAAATTGAACTTGAAGAGGGAAAGACACATGCACAAAGTAGAGACGAAAAAATGTAATCCCCTAAGTAGATAATAAACAACCAAGATGAAGAAGAAGAGGGATTGAGCAGCAATAAGGATATGATTGTTATAAACACATCCTAAGAATCACATAAGATGCAATAAGATGAAACTATAGAAAACAGATTGCAATAATCTAAGGGTATTAATGTCCCCATTTCGAGTGAAGTGGAAAAATAAACTTTAGAGGGGACAAAAGACTCCATGGAGACAAAAGATAAGAACGTTGTAAATCAAGAAGAGATCTTAGTGGATGTGTGTAGTATAGAAGAATAGATAATAGAGAAAGCTTGTGAGGAAATAGATAACTTGATTAATAATAAATATTTCATGGAGGGAATGACTTATGGAAATGAATGGGATCATCCACTTATACATGGATTTCTAAAGGAAGGATCAAAATATGAAGAATTATTGGAAATGAAATAGAATTTATAGTTTGGTATGAATGAGAAGACAAATAAGATAGTTGATAGGGAGGAAGGAAAATTGGGAATATGCTAGATATCAGCAAGAAAGGGTACACTAGACTCTGGATTTGAGAGACGCGAGAAATAAATCTCATAAGAATTAAGATCTATTAATGGAGAGACAAAAGGCCAAACCAAAATTTCATGAAAGCTAAGATCGAGGAAGGGAACTCCTTACCCCAGGGGGCATGATGCTCATTACATGGAATGTTAGGGGCTTAAATGCCCTTAAAAACAATGCTTGGTCTAGCGCAAATTAGGAAAGTGTCAATGTTCTATAGCGATATTGCAAGAAACTGAAATGATCAATATTGAAATCGATTTGTTCAAAAGGAAGATCAAAGTATGGGATGACATTACTCTACAAGCCCAAGGGACTTTTGGTGGTATTGCTACATTTGGGATCCAAATGTGGTGGATGTATGTAAATTAGAGGATCATACAAATTGGATATGTTGCAATGTTAAGAGTCTTCTATCAAACTTGGCTTTCACTTTAGTCAAATATCTTTATGGATCCAATGATTGTTTTAAGAAAAAGGTAATATGGATGGATATGGATAGACTATAGTTGGCACTACAATGTTGAGATATCATATATAGGGGGATATTTCAATGCAATTTTAAGAAGTCATGATAAGGTTGGGGAATCAAGAAGAAACAATCAACCTTAGAAGGACTTTAGTGATTGGGTAGAAAGAAACAATCTCCTAAAAAATTTGTGTTTGAATGGTAACTACACGTGGACTAACCATTGATTGGGATTCAACTACATAGTTGATAAATTGGATGGATTCTTTTTCAGTGGAGATTTAGCCAACTTTCCCTTCTTATTTGAATGCAAAAATTTTCCTTGTCCTATATTAGATCATTTCCCCTTAACGCTTGAGATCACTGAGGATAAAAAAAACTTATAGAAGGTTGTTTGAATAAACAAATCTGTGGATGAGGGATCTAAATTTCATCAAAATGATTAAGAAATAGTGTCCATTAGATGATCTCATGGGCTCAAAATTGTTTATATTTGTGGAAAACTTGAAAGGGCTTAAAAACAAAATCTCAAAACCTAGAATAAGGAAGTATTTAAAGACATCTTTGTGACCAAAAGTGAAATTGAGGTAGAAATATACAGTCTAGAGGAAATAGTGATAAGAAATGGGATGGTTTAGAATTTGTTCCTCAAAGAAAAGGAATGTATGGTAGCTTACGAAGACATACAAGCTAAGGTAGAGACCTTCTGGAATTAGAAATATCAAGAAACATGGATAAAAAGTGATAATAATACAAAAAAAGTCATGACAATACTAAATAGAGAAGTATAGTGAACAAAATTGCCTCCCTAAAAAACACAGGTGGACTAGGAATTTTCAAACCTGAGGATATTGCTAAGATGGTTGTCTCCTATTTTAACAATCTTCTCAACTCAGTGGAAGGATTCAACTTAACAACCTAGAAGAAAATGTTGCAAAACGTCTACCAAATAGTTTCAAAAGAGAAAAATGTTTTTTCTCAACAAATATTTTTCTACTTCTAAAGTTAAAGAAGCATTATTTAAACTCCATCTAGATAAAGCTCCTAAGTCAAATGGTTGGCCTGCTAGTTTTTTCCATAAATGTTAGGATATTATTGGCCTTAATTTAGTTGATGGCATCAATGCATCATGGAGATTGAGACACTTGTTAAAGGGGGTCAATAATACATTCATAGCTTTGATCCCCAAGAAGAGTGTCATTGAAACATTGGATGATTACCACCCCCTTTCACTTTGCAATACAACTTACAAAATAATGACTAAGACCATGGCAAATAGGTTTAAGTTTTCTACCAAAGATTATCTCAAAATAGTAGATAGACTTTGTGCCAATTCTTTATATTCTTGATGGGGTGATCATTGCCCACGAGGTAGTCCATTCCATTCAGATTATTAAGAAGTCGAGTATGATAGTGAATTTAGACATAAAAGAAAGCCTATGAGAATATGGATTGGGGATTTCTACTCAAAACAATGGAGGCTTTTGGTTTAGTCATAGATGGATTGATTAGATATATCAATACATTTCAACACCTAGATTCTTTGTTTTAGTGAATGGTTTTGAGATTTCCCAAGGGATCAAACAAGGTGATCCTTTGTCACCTTTTTATTTTTATAATCATGGTAGAAGCTTTGGGGTCAAATTTCAATAGAGGGGTGGTTAGTGCCCTAATTTATGATTTAGAAGAAACCAACTCCCTCCCTCCATTTTCCCATCAACAATTCCTTGATGGCACAATACTTTTTGGAGTTGCAAAAAGAAGAGAAGCTTATCTGATAAAATGAATATTGAGTATATATGCTATTGCTCTGGGCCAGGAAGTTGGTAAGGTGAAATCTATCATTTTTTTTCTTCAACACAGAGCCAAATATTGAAATAAAAGATAAAATATTGGCATGGAAGGGTAAGTGTATTTTGTGGGCTAGAAGATTAACATAGATAAAATTAGTAGCTTCATCCATGCCCATATATCTTATGTCTTTTTTATCTCTTCCATTATGGGTCTGACACAGATTAAATTAGATGTTAAGGAAATGTTTTTTGCAGGGGACATGAGAGAAAGATAAAATTGCCTTGGTTGCTTGGGATAAGGTTTGTTGAAGTAAAGATGAGGGTGGTGTTGGACTACAATATCGAGCTATCCAGAAAAAGCCCTTGGTGGTAAGTTAGTTTGGAGGATGTTTTGAACATTCCAAATAACTGAGAGGGATGTGAATCAGTTATTTCAAAATAATTTTCACAAACTTTGTTAAACTGGTACAAACTTATCTATCTATACAATTAAAACTAATAAAAACTTGAAAGAGCAAAAACAACAAACACCTTAACACCAGATATAACATGGAGACCCAGGATGAGAAAAACCACAAAGAAACTAATTCACATGAATATAAACATTAGTTAAGGTGATTTTTACAAGGGCCTATTACCAATTTTCTCATTGCAGGTGGGGTCACTATTGGTTGGGCTAATTGCCACGATACAAAAGATTTATTACAAAAGAGTTCTTATAGATAAAATGTGAATTGATAAAATTACATTTGTGTATGCATGAAACAATTCTAGCTAAAAGCATAATAGTAACCAATTGCAGTAGATTCAATTAGAGATCTTTTGCCAACCTTCATCAACCTTCAGGAAAAACTAAATATCTATTTTTATTGCAACCTATTTTTCTCTGTCTTTGCAATAACCCTTCAATCTTATTACTTTTGCTTGTACAGTTCACTACTGATAATTCATTCACATAATCATACTTGCATTATACCACCTTCATCATTCACTCACTCTTACTCCTTTAGATGTGTGTGTGTGTGTGTGTGTGTGTGTGTGTGTGTGTGTGTGTGTGTAAGCAATTAAACCTAGTTGTTATGAACATAAAACAAGCTAAACATTTAACAACCAAGCATATTACTACTTTTAAGATTAGACCTACAAATGAAAACAATAACCAACAAGGGAATGCAAACCTCAAACCCAAGAAGGCTCCAAAGTGTAGAGGATTTGTCCAAGATGGAGAGATGTGTGCTCAATGGATACTTTGCTTAAGCTTCAATGGTGGAAGGATTTTGGCATTATGAGGGTATGAATGTGGTTTTTGTTCTTCAAAATGGCATGATAACTTAGGTCAAAATGGTGGATGATTTGTGAAGAGATGAGGGTTCAATTTATAGGCAAGAGGAGAGGTAAATGGATGATCAAGATGCAAACTTGAGGAAGGATCAAGATGCAAACTTGAGGAAGGGTCAAGATGCACTTGAGAGAGAGAACATGGATTGTGCTTTCTCAAATGCATCTCCTTGTGATAACTGTCACAATGGGAGAGGTTGGAAGAAGTGGGGGAATGTGACCATTTTGGGAGATGTGTGAGGGAACAAAGGTGTAAGAAGGAGATGGAGTATGTAAGAGGTGTGTAAGAGCATTTAAGGTTGACATAAGGTGAAGGAATTGGGGGATGTCAGGATGTGACATGAGGTTTGACTTGGGTTGGGTTAGGATTTATTAATCTATGGATTATGATTGTGCAAATGCTTAGGAGGTGATTAGGCTTGGATTAGGAGGCAAGTGGAAAATTTCAGAGGATGTGATGGGAGGAGAGAGAATGAGTGGAGGGTTGGATTAGCTAATCATGGGTCATTAGCTAATTAAGGATGATTAGTATGTGTGAATGAGTTGGGTTGAGTAGGAACTCAAGGTTAAGCCATTGGGATGGGTTTGGTTAAGGGTTAAAGTTAAGAACCATGTGCTCAAATTGGATTAAATGCATTATTAAATTTCAAGCAAGAGGGAAATGAGGGTTTATGAATCAATTAAAATAGATAAAGGCATCTATTTGAATTAATAGAGGAAAAGGGATTTAATTAATTATCAGACGACGGGTTTGTCATTTAGATAATTAATTAATTAAATTAAATTAATTAACTAAGGGATGACATAAATTAGTTACATAATATCTAATTAATAAAATGCCTTACGAGAGAACTAAATATGATTACTTAATTATATGATCAGATTTAGGTGTCTACATTTTGCCCCTCTTCAACATAGTGTTAAAATAACACTATTTTGAAGATGTTTTAAAATAATAGATGATGCGAAGAATTGACTAGGTGATGAAGGTGCCCCAGATTATGGGCAAGAAGGTCTAGACTGGGTGATGCCCCCTCGAGAGGGTGGTAGGAAAAAGAAAGGGGCCCAAACAACGTCTCAAAAAGAAAGCAGGTTTGTGGCGTAGTGAGCGAAAATGGGGCATGAACAAGGAAGAAGAGGGTGAAAAAGACAAGAATGTGGCAAGAGACAAGAAAACATGAAGAAAGGTTGGGTGGAGAGGCGTTTGGGAGGAAAACCGGATCCTAGAAAGCCCTTAATAAGGGTTGGGAGGGCCAGAAAGAGGTCATTTGCGCACCCCAGAGCTTAGAAATTGAGTGATTTGAGCTCCGAGCTGACATAGAGAGATGGCACGTGGAGGGAGATTGAGGCAATTTTCAAAGATTGTGAGGAGTGTCTGATGACATGGGATCCTTGACCGACAGGTAGGATAGAAAAAATGCTCTTGTCCTTTGATTTTTTCGCATTTATTGCATGTTATAGTTAGAAAATGCATGATCCCGCCAGCGTGGGATCGGCAGGAACACGCTCGCACCTGCGGGATTTTGTGTGGGATTGCGCATTTCCTAGATTAGGAGCAAGTTCTGGCGGGACCACAATCCCGCATGAATTTCTTGCGGGATCACGATCCCAGAGCTCTCAAGGGAAATGCATTGAAAAAAATGTATTCCCAAGGGGGAAGGGGTAGGGCTGGCGGTGCGGGAATGCGTTCCCGCACAGGTACAGGTGCAGGGAAGATGTGTGATCCTATGATGGTGGAATCATAAGAATGGGTTGCTTGCGGGAATGTGAGCAAAAATTATTTGGGTGGAAATGAAGGGAAAAAAGGATAGAGGGGAAAAGGTAGGATAAAAATGCAGGGGGGGCTGACACTTAAGTAGATTTTTGGATAGGAAAGAAAATTGACGCAGTGGACTTGGTTTGGTTGCAGTGGTCAGTGGAGCAACTAACGAGCTAAGAGAGGCATGCAATGGTGATATCTTTAAGGGAGCAGTTCACACCTGCACTGTGGGCCTAGTGCAAATTTCGCAGAGGTGGACATTTATCTCCATGGTTACAGCTCTCTGCGAGCGGTGGCATTCTGAGACAGGGACTTTTCATCTTCTAACAAAGGAGATGATGGTGACGCTAGAGGATGTGTACCAGATATTTAGGCTACCTATCTAAGGTACACCAGTGGTGGCAGGAGATTACACACAACAGCAAGTAGTGACCGTGTTGCTAGGCCTAGGCATAGTACCTATCCTTCGACATGTACAATTGCATTGGCCCAACATGTAACAACAATGTCATTGACATGAAAAATTTATCTTTTTCTATGTGGATTGGTCTCAAGGTACATTTCCCCTGACATAGGAGGGACGGGTGTGACTCTTGTACTGCTCTTTGGGATTGTGAGGATTGTGGATGTCAGTGTCCCAGTAGCCTAGGGCATGTTGATGTTGGTTGAGTTATACCGAGATCTCCACCAAATAGTATATCATGGTGGGAGAACCAAGGGAGGAGCTTTGGTTTTGCCTCACTCCTACAAGTATGGGCTTGGGAGCACATAGCAGTGTCGAGGCCCTTAATAAGGACCGACAAACATGCAGAGGAGCCTTCAGTGTATAGTTGGGGGGAGTTATTGTCGTACCACGATGTGGATGACATTGACTATTGGAGGGAGACACTGGATGGGCTATAGGATGAGATCACCTAGCGACCATACCTAGGGCTAGCAACATGGTTTGAGGACCAGAGAGAGATGCCATATGCGCTGCATGCAATGACTCCCACCTATATCATAGGGCAATGTGAGTACATAGTAGAGAAGTATAGGCCAGAAAAGGTCACCCGCTAGTTCAGGTATGCACAACGACTACCAAAAGTCAATAAATGGTATTAGAGGACCACTTAGGAGCGACGATCTGAGTTTGGGGAAGACTAGACAGGGGTGGACTACTGGTTGTGTGGTAGGTGATACAACATGTACAATAGGATTGGGTGGGAGGTCCAACAGATGGGGGTGTGACACCGGAGTACCAGGACTGGTTTCAGAGGCCGAGAGTAGTGGACAAGTCAGGATTACCAGCCAGGGGAGGGTCAGTGTTGGTAGCCAGGGGTCAAGGGTGAGTGGTTGCAACAGGATAGGGCCAGAGAGGAGGGAGGCGAGAAGTTGGGAGGATAGGGAGGAGAGGGGGATAGAGAGATGGAGATCGAGACAAAGATGAGGGAGGAGGAGATAGGATGGATGTGGATGGGGGATGAGGGGGAGACAAAGGAATAGGAGGTGGAGGGGGGATGGAGATGTAGGAGGGGGGGATGGAGGACATGGACATGAACCACCACCACAGGGGCTACCAGCACTGTAGGGATCACCATCTAGGCCACCACCCATCCCACAGGGACCACCATTAGGACCACCACCAGTGCAGTTTCCAGGGGTGAGATCATCAAGAGGCGGTGGTGGGGATTTGGTAGGCCATCTTGATCCCTACAAGTAGCTTTTGATTGGACGAGCTAGATGTTACGAGATACACAGGGGGAGAGAGATGCTCTGACAACACAGCTAGTGTAGGCTCTACTGGATGGGCTAGAGATGATAGACGAGCGAGAGCAATTGCGTCGGGAGAGGGACAACTTGAGGGTAGATAGGGACTAGTTACAGGTGGAGCAGGATGGTCTATAGTCAGAGTAGGATAAACTGTAGGGGGAGAGAGATATGGACGTGCAACAACTGGGTACAGAGAGATGGGCTGCCAAGGAGGATAGGGTGATACAAAGTTCATAGGAGAGATTAGGGGAGGTGACCCACCTACAAAGGGACCTGATAGACCTGAGGGAGTAGGTGGGGTGGTACCAGTCAATGTACCATGCAATAGTGCCACCATACCATCGTGAGCATTATCAATGAGCGAGTCGATCTGTGGCCACAAGTATAAGGACATGTACAAGGATGGGTGCTAGGAGTAGCCAACGGGCATGGGCTAGCACTCAGAGGGTGGGGGCTTCTCAGAGGACAGGATAGGAGAGTCATCGGTCTGGGTACTCATTGAGTCGATAATGATCGGTCGATGGCTTTGTGCAGATTGCAGAGGTAGAGGAATCTGGGGTGGGGATAGAGGTGGATACAGGGTCAACATAGGTACCCACATAGGTGCATGATACATGTATTCACAACACAGTGGAGAGATTGACACCTAGGGTTATGTGGATAGACACTTTTGTGATACCGCCATAGGATCCACCACAGGTTCACCCTTTTGCTGATGTTGAGATGCAGTCTCCCTCAAGAGAGACAGATAGGCAATGATATGTTGTAGATGTTTATTATGTACATTATGATTTATTAGTGGAGGGCATAGTCTCTATGTATTGTATTTGTATTTGTATGGATGAACATGGACTCATACAAACATTTTATTCTTTAGGATGAGACATTCTTTTATTCTTTGTCGATATTATATATACATATGATGAGTTGGGGTGGGATATGATGTGTTATGGGTTCATCTTTTATGCATGATGTTTATGATGTATTGTGGTTGATGCAGGATGTGATGTGATTTATTACATGCAGTGAGACTAACATGTGGACGATGTAGGATGCGATGTACCTATGTGCTATTTAATTTCTATGTGATGTGTGTGTTTGTGGATTTATATATGTGAGATGTAACTACTGATGTTTTGTGGATGTAGGATGTGATGTGATTTATGATATGCGATGCATGATCTATTTATGTGGTGAGTTATGTATGTATGTATGTTTGGATGGATGATGTCTTAACAATGCAAGATAATTAAAATGAACCTAACAATGCAAGATAATGAATGAACCTAAAATAGATTAATAATGCAAGATAATGAAATGAACTAATAAATGAATTAATAATGCAAGATAAATGAAATGAGCCTAAGATGAATTAATAATGCAAGATAAATGAAATGAACCTAAAATGAATTAACAATGCAAGATAAATGAAATGAACCTAAAATGATTTAACAATACAAGATAAATGAAATGAACTGAAAATGATTTAACTAGGCAAGATTAATGAAATGAACCGAAAATGATTTATCAATGCAAGATAAATGAAATGAACCTAAAATGATTTAACTATGCAAGATAAAGTGGATCTAAAATGAATTTATAATGTAGGATTAAAATGGATCTAAAATGATTTTATCAATGAACTAAGTGGATTAACAATGCACTTAATAATGTGATGCAATCTAAGATGAAAATGAGTTAATAGTGCAATCTAGGATGAAAACATTTTAGTAATGTCACCTAGGATATGAAAGGAATTAAGGGATGCAATGTAGATGAAATGATTTAATTGATGCAAAATGCAATGAACAACATGATATAATGCAAGATACGATGGAATAAAATGTGTTATTAATGCAAGATCTAATGTGGTTTAATAAAGTAAGCTAAAATGATAATGCAAGATTAAATGAACATGATTTAGTAATGCAAGCTAAATGATGGAGAAAATAAAATGAAATACTACGGAAAATGAGGGTGGGAATGCATGTGGGATGAGATGCAAAGGGGTGGATATGAGGGTGAGAATGAGGGTGGTGGATGTAGCATATCACTTCCTGACTGTACCCTCGCTGAGGGGTGGGGGATAATGAAATGGGATAGGTAGCAGGTGAAAGGGGATTTGCACAATCAAAATTCATGGTTTAGGGATGGGGATGGAAGGAGATGGTTGACAGGTTTGCATTAGGATGAGGGGTTCAGGAAATGAGTGAAATGTGGAATGGTGTTTGATACTAAGTGTCTTTATTGAGTTGCGAGGATGTTTGCTTGGTTTGATAGTGGGATTGCATAGCTAAGGGTTTTGATAGGGAGGGGGGATTTATGAAGCTTGAGCATGGGGTATTCCAAAGGGGAATACCACCATGTAGTTTGAGCACTTAGTTTAATATAGCAGCAGAAGGGAATAGCCAAAGTTACTAGGAACTTGAGGTCGTGTTGCTAGAGCTGCATAGGACTGACATAAATAAGACACGCAAGGGTTGCCCCAGCATCACACATGAACCCATGTGGAAACATGGTGAAAATGATGTTGAGGAACCCACAAACAAACGACACTTCCCAAATGCACCATGTGACCCCGTGAGACCACATGCAGACCGTGCAAGGGTTGCATCCGGCTAACTCACATGCATAAACCAAAAAAGATCAAAGAGACCCTTCTTCAAAAATTGTCCCTCATTGGAGTGCACCATGATATAAAGGATCGTGGTGACTTTGAGGAGAGAAGCAACATGAAGCCGCAAACGAGAAGAATAAACCAAAGAAAGCATTACAAATTTGAAATGATAAGACCCAAAAGATGTTCTTTGCCAAAAGAGATCAACCGACTGTGGGATAGTGGGATTAGGTTGGACAAGAAGAAAGATGCATCCTACGAGGACCTAGTTGGTGGGACTGGCTGCAAATTGCATTGTTGATTTGGCAAATAGGAGATTCTTGGATAATCACAGTGACGAGGAATGCTTGCTAAGGTAGTTGATGGAAAACTGTGATTGTGGTAGGTCATGCATTTGATTTTAAGGTGCTACAAGGGGACGGGGAATATGTACAAAGTCCAACAAATGAGGACATGACAACGCACACTGGGACACTGTATACAACTAATTAGTTTACAAAAGCTCAAGGGATCAAGATAGGCCAACAAGTGACAAATATGTACATAGATCAGTGTTTAGGGATAAGACATGTTGCGGTATATACATGAAGCTTAGGATGCAGGATAGTAGTTCTCTTCTACAAATGCGATGATAAGAACACCATGGGAAAAAGGGGTGGGTGAAATGAAAGAAGGATGAGATAACTGTTGGTGGAATATGGGTTTGATGGGAAAATAAGAGTTTGATAGATAATGATAAGGTCTACTATGTGTGGCACCTATTTCTAGGTTTTCACCAAAATACTTATCCAAGGCACCTGATTGCTAAGTTTTCACCATAGGACGATTATTTCTCTTTACTTTTTTTAATGTATTTTTTTATTTTTTAATGTTTTTTTGGATTTTTCAAATTTTATGAATTTTTTCAGGATCATAAGGATGGTTCAAGCATAGAACCACTTCATATGGATGATGTTAATGGGATCATTCAAGGGCTCCCCTTTTGGTGTGGACAACTGATAGGCTCTAGAGCTGAAACAAGTTGTTATAATATAGGGACCCAACTAGGTAGGTTCAAATTTTCCTTTCTTTTTGCGTTTGGCTTGTACCTTCTGGTTCTCCTTCAAGACCATGTCCCCCACTTGGAATTGTCGAGGGTGAACCTTTTTGTTGAAGTTCCATTTGAGTCAATTTTGATACATGATCAAGTGATCATAGGCATGTTGCCTCTTCTCATCTAACAGATCCAATTGGGTAAGGCGTGCCATGCGATAGTCTTCGTCCATGGCGTAGTTCTTCATGGACACGCATAGTGAAGGGATTTCAAACTCAATTGTAGGACGACTTCAACACCATATACCAGGGAGTATGGGGTGGTGCCTATAGGTGTGCGAAATGAGGTGTGATAGGCCTAGAGGGCGGGATCGATTTGGAGATGCCAGTTGCGGCCAGAATCATTGACAACTTTTTGTAGAATTTTTAGGATAGTTTTGTTAGTTGCCTCAGCTTGGTCATTTCCTTGCAGGAAATAGGGGCTAGAAAAATGTTGATGGATGTGGAATTGGGCACATAGCTCTCTTACATGTTGATTTTCAAATAGAGTGCCATGGTCTGTGAAGATGGTGGAGGGGATGTTGAAGCGACATATGATGTGGTAAAGGATGAACTTGGATATTTGAACACCGGTAGTTAAGCTAAGTAGAATCGCTTCAACCCACTTTGTGAAATATTTAGTGGATGTCATGATGTACTTATGTCCATCCGAGGAATTGGGGGTGATCATGCCAACAAGGTCAAAACCCCAACATGAAAAGAGCCATGGGGGTGCAATTGGTTGCAGGTCTTGTGCTGGTGCATGAATTAGATTGGCATGTTGTTGACTTTGTAAGCACTTCTTTACAAACTCACATGCATCATGCTCCATCATCGACCAGTAATACCCAACTCTAAGAACTACTTTGCTAGGACCATGCCACTTGTGTGGGCATCATAAATTCCAGCGTGGACCTCTTGTAAAGCCAAAATAGCCTCATTCAAATCTAGGCACTGAGAGAGGACGTTATGATACCCATGATGATATAGGGTGTTAGCTACAAGGGTGTAGTGAGAAGCTCTGTGAATAAAGTTATGGCATTAGGTGTTGGTGAGGTGAGGGTATATGATACCATTTTTTAGATAAGCGTGAATGTTGTGGTACCATGGGGATTGAGGACCAACCAAAATGCACACCATTTTGGAATCAACATTCTCGTAAGTGGGTTTGTGTAGCTACTCGACTAGAAACTCATATTGTGTTGCATCGCGAGGGATCTCTAGCAAGGAGCTGATATTTGCCATTGCATCGACTGCTTTATTCTGTAGTCTGGGCACTTGTGTGAATTGTATTTGGATGAATTGCTCTTTCAATTTATCCACAAGCTCTTTGTATGGTAGTAGTTTGTCTTTCTTGGTTTGAAACTCATTGAGGACTTGCTTGATGATTAGTTGGGAGTCCCCAAACACTTGTAGTTTTGTGATGTTCCATTGATAGTTGTTCTGAGGCCAGAGATGAGTGCCTCATACTTTGCAATGTTATTTGTGCACTGGAACCCTAACTTGAAGGATTTAGGGATGTAGTTACCTTGAGGGGTGACAAAAAGTATCCCTGCCCTTGATCCATGAGATGTATATGATTCGTCAAAGTATAACTTCCACAAAGGTTGTTATTTGACCATGCAAAGATTTTCATCTGGGAACTCCATCACTAGTGGGTATGTATCGACTAAGGGTGCTTCAGCAAGCTGATCAACAATGACTTATTCTTTGATGGCTTTTCAATCGACATATTGGATGTCAAATTCGTTGAGAAGCATTACCCACTTTTCCATCTGACCAGTCAATGTTGTTCTTGAGAGTAGGTACTTGAGGGGATCAACCTTCAACACTAGCTTCACTATTTGGCTAAGCATATAGTGATGAAGCTTTTGAGTGGAGAAAACCACTCCTAAATATGCTTTTTCCATAGGGGAGTAATTCAGCTCATATCCCACCAGTGTACGATTGATGTAGTAGATAGCCCTCTCCTTTCTATTATCGTCGAGTTGTGCTAGGAGTGCCCCTAGTGCCATAGTGGTTTCCAATATGTACAAAATGAGGGGTCAACTTGGCGTCAGTAGCACAAGTATAGGTGAATTTGTCAGGTTATACTCTTTAAGGTTTTCAAAACTGCACTGACAAATTAGGTCCCATTTAAAACTGGTGTCCTTGTGCAATAGGTGTGTGAACGATTGGTATTTGTCTGCCAACTGGGAGATGAACCTTCAGACTGATTGTAGTTTCCCCTATAGGCTTCTCAACTACTTGAGAGTTCTGGGAGGAGGCATTTTTGTTATGGCTTTCACCTTCTTTGGGTTGATCTCTATGCCTCGTTGTGACACAATAAATCCTAGCAGCTTTTCAGATGTAATGCCAAAGACACATTTCTTAGGATTCAATTTCAGGCCATAGTGATGTAGGCGATCAAACACACGCTCGAGGATATCAATGTGTTCTAATCATGTTCTTGATTTGGCGAGGATGTCATCTACATAGTCTTCAAGAATCTTATGGATCATGTCATGTAAGATTGTGGTCATTACTCTTTGATACATAGCTCCTACATTCTTTAACCCAAATGGCATCATGTTATAACAAAAGGTGCCCCATGATGTGGTGAATGTTGTCTTATGTTGATCTTCTTATGCTATTCTGACTTGATTATACCATGAGAATCCATCCATAAGTGATAAAATCTCATGTCCTATTGCAAGCTCAACTATCATATCAATGTTGGGCAATGGAAAATCATCCTTGGGGCATGCCTTGTTCAAGTCTCTAAAGTTGGTGCAGATTCTGATCTCACCGGAAGGCTTAGTGATGGATGCCATATTTGAGATCCACTCTGAATAGTCTATAACTCTGATGATCTTGTCTTGTAAGAGCTTTTCTAATTCTGCCTTTACCAGAAGGGCTACTTTTGGATGCATTTTTCAAAGCTTTTGCTTAACTGGTTTGGTAGTCAGGTCCACCACAAGATGATGCACAACCAGATTTGGATCAATCCCTAGCATATGCGCATAAGACCATGCAAAGTTGATTGTAGCTTCTTGGAGGAGCATAGTGAAAGCTTTCTCTTCAGCCTCAGATAAGGACACTACGATGTAGGTGATCCATGGATACTCATTCATTCCTAGATTGATAGGCTTGGTGTCTTCGATGAGAATGGATGATTGCTTTGGCCTGTAGTCCTGGATGGGAGGAAGAGGTAAATCTTCATCCTCTAGTGCCTCAGAGAGGTTTTCACCACAGGATATGCCATTTGTTTTTACTATTTTGGATTCGGTCTATGTCCTAGAGGGGTTTTCACATAAGGAGTCTTTATTTTCTTTTACATTTTTTATTTTGCGGCTGAAGACTTCCTCTTCTCCAAAATATCCCTTGAGGTTGAGCTGATAGACGTTTGTTGATTCATGCCCCTAATTTGACTGTTGAGTTGCGACGCCCATAAATTTTAGGAGTACTTCCTCACTTCGAAACTCATCAATGTGTGCCACACTTGGTTGATCCTAGTCTATGAGGTCAGGGTGGAGGAGTGGGAGGCCAATGAGGTTGATGATGATTTGGCAGAGGATATAATTTCCTAGAAAGGTTTTGTCATCGAAAATATCATCGTAGGCTCTTTTTTCTTCCTCTTCTGGAATGTCTTCTACTTCCATGAGTTTGTCTTGGATATTCAAGAGGGTCACATTAGGCAAATTAGTGCCCCTAGTCACGACATTGGGTCCTTGTATGTGCAGGCGAGGGGTATTAAAACTGAGGCCTTCATGTGGTGGATTCTTGGATGCTTCCATTGATTTATTTGTTCTAGTCTTTGTGGGTCCAAGGTTGCCACCTTGATAGTTCTATTTCTCGGTGGCCTATTTGTGGGATATAGGGTATTTGTCTTTAAAATACCCGAGAAGCTCAATGTTGGGAGGTGGGGGGTCCTTGTACAACCATATGTTGATATCAGGATCTGGTTCTTGACCATTCAAAATTCTATGTGAGATGAATGCAGATGATCCTAGTTGTTTGATCTTAGGACCCTCTTGGGGGGTTTTAGTTTGATTACATGAATGTCCCTAAGTGTGCGGGTCTAGGGGAGGGCCCCCACTACAAAAGCATCGGTGATATTGTATTCACTACATCCCTTATTGTTAATCTTGATGGAAGAGAGGGTGGAGGTTAAGATTGTCTCTGGATCATAGTGGGATCAAGATGAAATGGAAATAGAAGTGTCGATGTCGATTCCAGGACAGTGGGTGTAGTGAGGGAATGATGCTTCCAATGCATGACAATATGTGAAGGGTTGGGGATTTGTGTGGATAGTGATTTTAGTGCCTTGATATGGGAATTTGATGCAC
The DNA here is from genome assembly GCA_027943335.1 of Chamaecyparis obtusa. NCBI lineage: Eukaryota > Viridiplantae > Streptophyta > Pinopsida > Cupressales > Cupressaceae > Chamaecyparis > Chamaecyparis obtusa. The sequence goes on from BSBK01007870.1 coordinate 269,423, forward strand.
GGATGATAGATGGAGGGGAAAAATTTGATGGAGTAGATCCATGGGCGGTCGAGGAGAATATTGTATGGGAGGTCAAGATTAACAACGTGGCACACAGTCTCTTGAACTACGGGGCCTATCTTCATGGGTACCAAACTGGTACCTTTGGAGGTATGCTCCAGGTTGTCATAGGCCTTTATGGTGATGACCTTGTGATATATGTCTACCTTTATTAAACCCACCTATTGGAAAAACTTTAGTGTACACAGGTTCAGGGTCGAACCATTATCTATCATGACATGCTTGATGACAAAGTCATCAACCATGACGGCGATGCAGAGAGGGAGATTGTGGTCTAGTTCGATGGATGGTATATTAGAGGTTTTGAAGGAGAGTGTGGAGGATGTGGATAAGTGACCCATAAGATTCTTGAAGTGGATGGTGTTAATGTCTGCAAGGACACGAGCCTCTTGAAGGGCATTATTGAGGATCTCCTGATGAAGGGGTGATGTGCGAAGGAGATCAAGGATGGAGATTTGAGCAAGTGTGTTCCCAAGTTTTTCTTGGAGGTTATATTATGCACTAGGGATGCTCATGGGGTTGGCACCAGTAACAGGTATCCGACCTCTACGAGTGGTAACTACCCATTGACTATCAACACCTTTGACATGGATTACATTCATAGTAGGTTCAAGTTGGGAAATACAACTGAAATTTTTTTCATAGTTGATGTAAGTTGTGGTATAGTCTTTCCCATCAGCATGGTCACCTTGTTTTCCCTTGCCTTGGTTTTGGGGAGGGTTAGTGTTGGTCTGGTTCTTACCTACATTGTGTTGAGGAGACACATTTTGGTATATTTGTAGGTAGCGTTTGGTGACGTCTGGGGAGGGGTGTCAACTGTGATTTCCTTTTTGTCAATGAGGTCTTGGACATAATGTTTGAGCTTCATGCACTTCATAGTGGTGTGTCCCTTAACACAGTGAAAGTCACAATACTCATTATCCTTGTACTAGGTTGGCTTAGGTGTTGACTCATCAAATGACTAGGTTTGTGGGTACATAATTAGATTAACACTAGCCATACGATGAAAGATGGCATCCAAAGGTTCCTCGAGGGGAGTGAATGTTCATTTTTTATTATTTTGGACATGTGGCTTATTTTTCCCCTGAGTGACAGATATGGCATTGGTTTGATTGGTGGGTGGCTGGAAAGGCAGTTGTTGATAAATGGGTGTTGTTACTCGTATGTTGGGAGAGGGGGATTGGGACCAGCCATAACACTTGGACATGCTTGGTATCCATGACCACATTCTTATTCTTGTTCCAATAGTGAGGTCGATCATTGTTGGACCTATCTTGTGAGCTCTCCTTATAATGTTTGATGGCACCATCATCTAAAAGACCTTGTTCGATGTCCATTCCTTTTCCCTTTATGTCTTGATAGGTCTGTATGTGATTCATTCGCATGAAGTGGGATAAATTTAGGTGTAAATTATCGATGAATATCTTGGTGAGATGTCTTTCTGGTGGTTGGTATGACAATCTCGTGGTGAGGTTCTGCCATCTTTGTAGATGATCAACCGAAATCTCACCTCCCTTTTGTTTGGAATTGCATAGGTCTAGAAAGAGAGCTTGTTTTTGACATTGTGTGCATACTAGGCCATAAACTTCACTAAAAGTTTGACAAAGGTGGTGATAGAGCTATATGGTATCTTGTAGAACCACTCAATGGCAGTCCCTCTCGGGCTTTTGGTGAAGAGGTGCAAGAGGAAATTGTCACTATAAGCCACCTATTGGAATGCCATGTAAAACTCTTTAACATGGTTGACTAGATCTCCCTTCCCTCGATACTTATCAAATTTTGGCATTTCAAAGTGCTCAGGGAAGAGTATTGTTGTGATGGATCTATCAAAAGGGTATGGATAGACCTCTTCAAACTTCAATGCTTTGCTCACATTACTAGCCTTGAGTTCCTTGAGAGCATTCTTCATTTCTTCCCACTCTGAGTTGACAGGTGTCGGAGTGGGTACTCTCATTGGGAATGAATCAGATGGTGCGGGTGAGTATGGAGGGATGTGCAGAGGGTATTGTGGAATTGGATAGGGGGATTTTCCTGCCGCATAGAGGGTTTGGAATGGGGTTTGAATGGCTTGTTGGGCAATGTATTACTGCTGCAATGTTGAGGCGTGTTATTGTGCGGGGTATGGTGTGGTTTGTGGTTGGGGGATGAGAGGATTAGGCTATTGTGTTGGGAAATACTACTATTGTGGAGGAGGTTGGTAGAACGATGGGGTTTGTTGATGAGACTGGCCTTGGGCTTGTCTGATATATGAAGGATGCATACTCGCATCACTAAGAGGGGGGACGGTAGCCTAGATATTTACTATGGGCGATTGCATAAGGAAGTTAATGGGATGGGAAGAGCTAAGTTGTTGCGAGGGTGGTGACATAGTTTACAAAGTGACATGTGACATAGATAGGTAGTTGGTGAAAGTGGGAAAAGATGCGACAAAGGAAGGTGGAAGAGGTTATTGTGCTCTATGAAGAAAGGTTGCTTGCAGATGGGTGGGATGCAATATGTGCAATTACATTGGTATTCCTAAGGCATTCATTTGTGTTTGGGTGAGACTCCAAGTAGCATCAGTTCTTATTGTGGGTTGTGATGCAGAGGTGGCTACGAATGTGGGAGCAAAGGTAGGATTTTGTGACGCAGATGAAGGGTTTTGGGATGCTATAAACAACATTCCTATCATGAAGGAAACTTTTTGGGCCTATGTGCTTGTGGTGAAGGGTAGTAGAGGAACTTGTGTGGAGGTTGGTTGTGCAAGGAATTGGGTAAATGCGGGTTGGGTGGTTTGTGTTGCCTCCTGGGAGAATGATGTTGATGCAGAGGCCTGACTTATGATAAGTAGATGTACTGTCTGTGTAGGGTTTTGTGTGGGGGGTGGCGGTGATGTTTTTGTGAGAGTTTGTGATTGCATGGTCATTTGTGAAGTGGTAGGTAGAGGCAATGCACCCATGATGGAAAAAGGGGATGGGTTGTGTCATTGTTTGAGCTACGGGGTTTATAGAACCAGGTTGCAAGAGATGAGGAATGGGTGAAGGTGCATGGGATATCTGCATGGTGGGATCATGGATTTGTTGGACAAAAAAAAGATAGATGTTAGTGGGGATATGGACATGTCTTGTGGGATCAAAAGGTCGTAAGTGTGGTGGAATGGGAGTACCCTCCTATACATAGTTTTCCAAAATGGCAAGGTGGTTCTATGCTATGATTGTGCTTACCATTTGTGTGTGTCTTGGATGACACATGAATGCTTCCATAGAATCTGTGGTGGGTGTTTCAGTGGGGTTTTCCCACACATATTCGATTGGCGGTGGTTAAGGTTCATATGTTACCATGGTGCAGGTGGGGTTATTTAGATCTATTGAACTAGAGGCCTGGTTGTGGTCCATTCCTTTCCTCTTCTTTGATCGTGTCTCAACAAGCATGAAATGCAAAGTCCTAGGATGGGGAAAATGAAGATGTGACAAGGGGATGTTGGTGATAGGGTTCTAGACTAAAATGAGGTTGGATGTGACTTAGATTTAGGGATTGAGATGCTTGGATGAGAAGGACCAAGGTGATGCAGGATTTGGTAATGTTCTAAAGGATGGGTGGCTAAGGGTCAAAATGAGTTTATTTTCCTGAGATGGGATCAAAATAAGGAGGATTATCATCCTTAGATAGACTTGTGACCTTTGGATGACGAGATCCTTACTAGTGTGAGCCAATCACTAGATCGAGATGATGAGGCCCACAAGAGTAAGTACTAGCTTCCCTAGACAATGCTTGGTCAAATGGGTGGAACTAAGGTTCTTTTGATTTTTGATGAGGTTTCAAACAACTCAAGGTGGCTCTTGGATAGTGGGTGATTTGGGATTTGGACTTGCATTTGGATAAAGGATGATGTTAACTAATTTTTAGGCTTCCTACGGGGATGATATGAATGCACCTAGGAGATGATCTAAGGTGGAGAGATGTTGAGACAGTCTCACGAGTTTTGAAAAGGATGGGATATGCCTTCTAGTCTTCGCTTTCAATTCTAACAAATCGATGATTCACTTGGAAGTGTGTAGCAAACTATTTGATTCTTGCGTTGTAACCCACATTATCTAACTTTTCTTGGTATTTATCTTCCTTTTGGGTTATAGTTATGAGAGTTTGGTGATCTTTGAGCTTCCTTTCGACAATCTTCTTCTCTCGATACATGCATGATGTTGGTAGCTTGGCCTTATTCTTCACTGATTCAGTCATAAGTCCAAAATATTGTCAATCTTTGAATATCAGATCTGTCAAGATAGGAAGTGACTGCAGTAAGTGTACCTTGGCTTGGTTTTTAAACAAATTTGAATTATCTTTGGAATGTTTGACAAATAGTCCCACAAGAGACAAAGCAATCTTATGGGAAAATAGGTAGATGATCTCTTTGGAAAAGAACTTGTGACTTCGATTTGTGTATGTTTGAATAAATGTTTTCACTGGGTTTGGTAACTTCGAAAACACACACAAGCAATTTCTACCCTAAGGAATTAGTGTGCATAAAAAACCTTTGCTCATTGACTTAGGCACACATCCAAGAGCTAATCAGAATACGGTCATCACCAAGAATTCAATGGCTCTAGTCTTGATGTCGTATTATCCGGTTCCAAGCACTCAAGGATGGCACGATATGATGAGTGTCTTGGGGAGATTACTATTCTCCTTGCACAAAGATTAGAAAGCCTTCGGGGGTAGATCAGGTAGGTTTTTGATTAATGGCTTCAAGTAAGATTTGTGGCATCCTCCCAATAAGTTTGTACACACATGACTCACTTAAGAGCCTAGTTGACCATGCTTAAATCATAGGGATTTTCACCTACCTCAGGCTACCATCAACACACCTTGCCTAAGCTTGAGAGGATAAGGCAAGAGTTTGCTCAACACCTTGTTTATATACTGATCAGGGAATTATCGATTTGAGGTCATTCTCTAAAGAGGAAGCACTTCTCTCTAGACAAGCCTCACTAGAAGTGAAGTCAATTGAACTTGATCTTTCTCTTCACCCAAGTTCCACGAAGCCGAGGGGAGAGAATACATATACAAATTAATTGCTTCCACATCGCATATTTTACCAAGGTTTGCAAAAAAATTAAAATCTCTAAGGTAGTGTTGAAAAAAACTCCTTCAAACACACCAAGAAGTGTTCATTTCCAAATTGAACCTAGATTTAGACTAAGTGTTTTCTATTCTAAAACATCAAACACTCATTTTTAGAATGCAAGGTTCTTTTCTTTTGAAAAATTGAAATGCTTTGGACTTTGAAAAAAACTTGTTATCTTTTAAGCATTCAAGATTGTGTTTGATTGATTTTAAGCCCCAAATGATGTATTATCCCTTAGGCATTGAAGATTTGATTATTGTTCATTTTAAGCACCAAACAAAATGTTAAAGTTTGCCTTGTTCAATTTTAGCCTTTGATTTTAAATCCAAATCGAAATGGTGAGGTGTTGTGAGTTCATACAATGTTCTTTTTAGGACCTTGATATTAAATGAGTGAATTCTATTTTAAAAAAAAAATTAATTCATGATCCCACCGACTCTACCCGCAATAGAGAAAATGGCAATCCCGCAGACCGTACTTGCGATCCCGTGGGTCTGTCAGTCTTACAAGATTTCCAATAGAATAATAATGACAGGCAAAATTAAATGCAATACTTGAGGTCGTGATCCTACAAGGTCAACTTGCGATCCTGCAGGTGTGTTAGCAGGTATGCGGGCACAAAATTTGAGGCTTTGTTGTCAGTTTTAAAAATGCCTTATGGCTTACAAATTTTTATAGTGCGACCCTATAGGATTAGACCGCGTTCTCACGTTGCAGGTTCGCGATCTCGTAGACTATGTCAAAAAAATGACTGGTGAAGTTTGGACCTGAGAGCAAGAATTTAAGACAAAAGAGAATAAATTTTGCGGGAATGGGATCCCTCCAACCATACTGTCGATCCCACTGACCGTACTCATGATCCCGTAGGTCTGTATTTTTCTTGCTGTGTAAAATATGAATGTGGGAATGTCAGCACAAATACTTTATCTTCCTTCTCAAACCTGCAAAACACCCAAAAATACTTGCAAAACACTCAAACAATAAAGACCATTAGTTTTGGGGGTTATTTTTGCAATAAAAAAATGATGAGATAAAAGAGGAATGACCCTAAAAGTGGGTCCCACTGGGCGTGCCAAAATGTAAGCAATAAAAACTAGTTGTTATGAACATAAAACAAGCTAAACATTCAACAACCAAGCATATTACTACTTTTAAGATTAGATCTATAAGTGAAAATAATAACCAACAAGGGAATGCAAACCTCAAACCCAAGAAACCTCAATTGTGTAGAGGATTTGTCCAAGATGGAGAGATGTGTGCTCAATGGATACTTTTATCAAGCTTCAATGGTGGAAGGATTTTGGTATTATGAGGGAATGAATGTGGTTTTTGTTCTTCAAAATGGTATGATAACTTTGCTCAAGATGGTAGATGATTTATGAAGAGAGGAGGGTTCAATGTATAGGCAAGAGGAGAGGCGAATGGACGGTCAAGATGCAAACCTGAGGAAGGGTCAAGATGCACTTAAGAGAAAGCACATGGATTGTGCTTTCTCAAAAGAATCTCCTTCTGACAAGTGTCACAATGGGAGAGGTTGGAAGAAGTGGGGGAATGTGACCATTTTGGGAGATGTGTGAGGGGAAAAAGGTGTAAGAAGGAGATGGAGTATGTAAGAGGTGTGTAAGATCATTTAAGGTTGACATGAGGTGAAGGAATTGGGGATGTGAGGATGTGACATGAGGGTTGACTTGGGTTGGTTTAGGATTTCTTAATCCATGGATTATGATTGTGCAAATGCTTAGGAGGTGATTAGGCTTGGATTAGGAGGCAAGTGGGAAATTTAGGAGGATGTGATGGGAGGAGAGAGAATGAGTGGAGGGTTGGATTAGCTAATCATGGATCATTAGCTAATTAAGGATGATTAGTATGTGTGAATGGGTTGGGTTGAGTAGGAACTCAAGGTTAAGCCATTGAGATGGTTTTGATTAGGGGTTAAAGTTAAGAGCCATGTGCTCAAATTGGATTAAATGCATTATTTAATTCCAAGTGGGAGGAAAATGGGGGTTTATGAATTAATTAAAATAAATAAAAGCATCTATTTGAATTAATAGAGGAAAAGGGATTTAATTAATTATCAAACTATGGGTTTGGCATTTAGATAATTAATTGGGCTATAGTTAATTAATTAAATTAATTAACTAGGGGATGACATAAATTAATTAAATAATATTTAATTAATAAAATGCCTTATGAGAGAACTAAATATGATTACTTAATTATGTGATTAGTTTATTAAAGGAAGAAAGAGTAGAACACTAATTCAGCCCCATCTCAATGTTAGTCAATACCAACACGCACACACACACACACATATAAATATGTACATATGTATATATATATATGTGTGTGTATATATATATAAATATATAAATATGTATATATGTGTGTGTGTGTGTGTATGTTGGTATTGACGAGCATTGAGACAGGGCTGAATCAATGTTCTACTCTTTCTTCCTTTAATAAACTAATCACATAATTAAGTAATTGTATTTAGTTCTCTCATAAGGCATTTTATTAATTAAATATTATTTAATTAATTTATGTCATCCCCTAGTTAATTAATTAATTGGGTTATAGTTAATTAATTAAATAATATTTAATTAATAAAATGCCTTATGAGAGAACTAAATATGATTACTTAATTATGTGATTAGTTTATTAAAGGAAGAAAGAGTAAAACACTAATTCAGCCCCGTCTCAATGTTCATCAATACCAACACACACACACACAAATATATACATATGTATATATTTATATATATATATGTGTGTGTGTGTGTGTGTGTGTGTGTGTGTTTGTATTGACGAACATTGAGACAGGGTTGAATAAATGTTCTACTCTTTCTTCCTTTAATAAACTAATTGTGCAACCATAAGCCAAACACAATGAAAAGTAAACAAGTATATAATAAGGAAAATATACACAAACTCATGACATCATGATTTTTTGCATGGAAACCCAATTAAGGGGAAAACCACGATGAGGATGGTACCCACAAATAGATCTGTAGGAATATAGATAACTCGGTTAAGGGTGACTTATTGAAATGCCCACCCATAATTTATTTTTTGGTATTGGCACAAGAATCTTCTAGATCACCTTTCATGTATGTGTTGGTTATTTTCATGATGATGTTCTATATGTTAGGATGTCATTTACATTTATGGTTTATTGACCCCATACTTGCATGTGTATGGTTAGTATGTATGTCTTACTTTTCTATTTGATGTGACTCATGTGGTTGAGGGACAGAGTCGTAGTCACTTGCTTACAGGATCTACATGATGGGTCGATCCCCATCATTGCCTATTATTTATATATACATGTACATGTTTTTCTTTTATGCAAGATTATAGGTACCAGACATCAACTTCCTTGAATTTACAGTTTGAGTGTGCCCTATCTCAATATCTCAATGGTAAGAGAGGTGAGATAATAGACATTCCCAAATCCCAATCTAAGCCATTGATTGTCCTAAAATAATAGACAAGTATCTAATTTTCTACCCATCTGAATTCATCAAGGTGACGTGAATTCATGAGCCCTTCCTTTGAGTTTGTTGTTATTTTAAGTTGGTTGATTTTCATGTGTTGTAGTCATGTGAGTTGTGTGGTTTATTTGGTGAAAATAATTAAATTAAGATTAATTATGAGATTCTAATAATTTTTTTGATTGGGAATTATGAGATTATTATAATTATATCTTATAAATATGAGAATATTAAAAAGAGATATCTAATTAATTTTTAGTTATTTGGGATGGCGCACCGAAGACAGGTAAGTGGTGAAGCCTGCGATGGCCATGCAGACACACTTGGAAAGCATCGAACGGGTGAAGGGTTTTATTCTAGAATAGTTGGTGTTAATGGTAAGGGGTCTGCTTATCTTGGAGGTGATGGAAAGAGTAAGGGTAATGGCAGTATTCAAAGTGTTTCTCAACCCACAATCTCTTCTAAGGTTTTGAAGTCTATTCCCTATATTAGGCCTTCTTTTGATATATGTCATAGTTTGTTGCACCCCATTTCAATTCTTTCATCAGATGGAAATGACATTGGAAACTTTAATCCTCGGCTCCCATCATATGTCACCTGCTCAAACACTTTGCCCATTCATGTCCCGTCATTTTTATCTACCCCTAATAATATCAAGATCCCAATGAGTGGGGGTAGTCAGTTCAAAATTTATTTTGTGCATCATCCTTGAGCTAGGGTTTGGAAGAAAAAATCTTCAAACTTGGTTTTTGATAAGTGATACTTCAACCCCTCTAGGGTTCCATCAATTGGGATTTCAAATGATGCATCTCAAGTTTACACGAATGGAATGTAACCTGATTCTGGCTCTTCGTATTCAATGCATTTACCAGATGGTATTCTTTAACCATAAGTTTCATATATGTCCGATTCAACATTAATTGGTAAGATCTGGTCTTACATCCCTACTTTATATCTTTTATTATGGGCCAGGAATAACTGGTATGGGATTTTTGATTTATTTTATATAGATCAAGACTAATTATTCTTTATTGCAATTTTTGATTCAATGGTTGCACACGATAATGTGCATTGGGTTAAGAATTGGTTTTGCAATTGTTTGGGGATTTACACCATGTTTTGGATTTGTAATTTTAAGATGGGTTTTCTAGCTTGCAGTTTTATGCCATTTCTGGTAGAACTTCCTTCTTTGCCTATTGAATACTAGGACTTGAAGAATCTTGAATCTATTGCTAATAAGATTGGGGTTTTCCTTCATCATGACTTGGTTCTTTTTGATGAACCTCATTTACCTCTTAGGATTTGTTTGTTGTTGAGTTTACTTAAGCCCTTGCCATCATCTATTTCTTTGATTTTGAAATGGGGATCTTGGAATCAAAAAATTATTATTCAGGATCACGATATGTTCTTAAAAAAGCAAATATTCTGGGTTATTATTAATTAGAGCAAAGACCCCAACTATTCACAACTTATTGTTTGTAATGATTATACTACTTATCCATTAAATGTATCTTTAAGCAACAGAAATCAGTACCGTTATCTTATATTGCAACTATAAATTTGACACCTCAGTCCCATGCTAGTTTTTCATTTATCAATCCTATTGTGCCTAAAAATTCTTCTCCTTTAACTAGGATAATTAATGCTCAAAATAAAAAATCTGGTGGTGTTTTTGATTGCATACTTCTCCTCCAAGGCAACAAAATATATCAAATCCTAACATTTCTTTAAATATTCCTAGAGTGCGTCTTGTTTTTCAGAAGCAAATGGAGAAATTTGTTGATCTTTTGAGGTTATTTAGGCCTTTTATTAGCTTCTTCTCTTTCCAATGGAAATTTGTTGCTTGGCTTTCTCAATCTTTGTTACTTCTTAAAGCTTCACAGTCTCAGTTATCAATGAAGAGTGATGATCTTAATGAAATAAATTTTTCTCATCCCTCTCATCTTGAATCTATTGTGCATGCATTAATGTTCTTTGATAAGCCTTTGTCTCTAATGCCTAATTCATCTATTCCTTTACATCTACACCAATTCATTTCTTTTGAACATGCTTGAATTTTGGTTGAGGAAGGCAACATTCCAGTTCCACCACATATTTTTGAGGGGAATGTTCTGGAAGATGAATTGGGAGATATAAACGAGATGAATGTGCTAGGTTTTTCTCCTACTATTTCTTCTCCCTCATCTCTATTTAATGGTTTAAATGATGTTCCTAATCAGATATTACATGACAATAATAGTGTTGATCATTCTTGTGCTCAACCTAATGCTCCTCTTGAATGTAATACTACACTTTCTCAATAAAAAATGGTTGAACCACCTGGTAACAAGCCTAGTTTTGATTATTTAATGAAGTTGTATATTGTGCGAACCCCCTTGTTCCCTAAAGCAGACAAGAAGACACCAAAACCTAGGGGCAGGAACTCCAAAGTTGCTAAAGTGAAAGAGGAGATTGATGCTAGAATCCAATCCACTTTGGATGGAATTTTTCCATCTATTAAAAAATGAAGATCCTTTCATGAAATGTCAGAGGCATTAATGCCTCTGAAAAAAGAAGTAGAATCAAGCAACGTCTTGATTCTCTGCAAGTGGATATTATTTTGCTACAAGAAACTAAGCTTTCAACACAAAAGTTTTTGAAATCAATAGGTAATTGGGAAACATGGCAATCTCGTCATGTTCCAAGTGAGGGTGCTTTTGGAGGATTAGTTGTCTTATGAAATTCTAAATATGTGAAGGGAAAATTACTTCAACAGGGACCAAATTGGAAATTGCTAAATATTAAACATTTTGTCCTTTCTTTTTTTATGATCAATGTGTATGGTCCTACTTCCACAATAGATAAACAAAGACTGTGGTTAACAATTACAATTGTTATCCAACAATTTGTGGGTGGAGAATTTATTATTTTTGGTAATTTGAATGATATCCTTCATTCTAGGGATAAGATTAGGGGTACCATTCCCTCTCCCAGAACCATTTAGGATTTACATGATTTTATTAATGATAATGATTTGTTTGATGTTTATCCTCACTTTGGATTGTTTACTTGGACTAATAAGAGGACTAGCTTTTATCAAATTGCATAAGATTGGAAAAATTTCTTTGTCCCCATTGTTGGAAATTGGAGGATTATGATATTAAATCTGAAATGTTACCTAATTCAGAATCTGACCATTATCCCATACAATTGTCTATTTTAACTTCAGATTCTACAATAAGGAGATTTTTTAGATGACCTTTTAAATTTGAAAGTGTTTGGTATAGACAACCACACTTTGATTCTTTGCTAAAATAATGGTGGAGGGACTTTCCTTTTGAACAAGACACAAAGATGTTTCATTTCAACAAGAAGATGCAGTATGTTAAAGGACTCATTAAAAATTGGAATGACCATGTCTTCAAAAATATTTTTGAACATACAAAGAGAGTTGAAGAAGAGCTACACGACATCAATCAACATGTTATTTCCAATGGTTTGGATGCAGCTTTGCATGATCGACAAAAAGTGTTACAAGATGAATGGTTTAAATTATGTAAAAGAGAGGAAGAATATTGGAGGCAAAAGTCCAAAGAATTATGGTTACAATTGGGTGATCAAAATACTAAATGTTTCCATATGTCTGCCAAATAGAAGAGAGCCAACAACACAATTTTTTCTATACATGACCTGGATGGAAATTTGATTACAAATGTAGATGAAATGAAGGTAATTTGATTCAAAAAGAAGGTGTTTTGGTTTTTTTCTAACCTTCTTTCTCCTCCACCTATTCATCCCCCCTCCTAAAATTGAGGATGTGTTACTTGATATTATTCCTTCTCTAATATCCCATCAAGACAATATTGGCCTTATGAGCCCATTTACTCTTTTGGAAATTTGTAAAGTGGTTTTCTCCATGTCTCCTGATAAACTATTGGGTCTGGATGGTTTTAATGCTCTCTTTTTTTAGAATTGTTGGGATGTCATTTGTTTTGATCTGTTGGAAGTGCTTGAAGAATCTAGGCTGACTACTTCCATTTTGAAAAATTTCAATACTACAAATATTGCTTGTGTCCCTAAAATTAATGACCCCCACACATTTGTAGATTTTAGGCCTATTTCTTTATGCAACACTATTTATAAGATGATCACTAAAGCCATCTATTTATGCCTTCAACCTTTTATACCAAAGATTATTTATGATGAACAAGGTGGTTTGGTACCTAGACATGAAACTACTGAAGGGGCTCTCATTGCACATGAAACTCTTCACACGATTAATGAGATTGATGTTGTTGCTTTTGTGGTTAAGTTGGATATGATGAAAGCATATGATAAGATTAATTGGGGATTTCTCCTTCAGGTTTTACACGGATTTGGTTTTTGTAACATATGGTGTAAATGGATTAAGGCATGTATTTATGGTGTGAAATTTTTAATCCTTGTTAATGAAACTCCAATAGTGTTTTTCTCTTCTTCTTAGGGAGTTCGTCAAGGTGATCCTTTATTTCCATTTTTATTTATCATAATGGCTAAAGCTTTTATAGAATTATCAACCATTTCAATACAAGTGGTTTATGGAAGGGTGTACATATTGTGGAAACCTCAATTTCAACTACCCATTCACATTTTGTTGATGATACTTTGCTAGTTATACTTGCTACTATTTAGGAAACAAAATAAGTTTAAAAAGTTATTCATTTATATATGCTTGTTTTAGGACAATGTGTTAATGCTAATATGTCAAAAATTTACATCTTCAATACACCTCAAGTCATATCAGAAAGGATTGTAATAATTTTGGGTTTCCCTCTTGAGTAGTTGCCTTCAACGTATCTTGGTGTTCCCTTCTTTATGGGAGCAAATACACCATCTTATTGGAAGTCAATTATTGACTAGATTAAAAGTATAATTGTTGCTTGGAAGGTCAGATGGTTATCTCTTTTCGGTAGATTTTTTCTCATTAAGATTTTCCTTTCAACTGCTCCAAACTATTATTTATCCATTTTGCAAGCTCCAAAGGGTATTATACTTCAAATTGAAAAATTGATTAGAAGCTTTTTATGGACATCAAATATGAATGGTCAAAAGAAACTACCTCTAGTTTCTCTATCTAACATGTCTGCTTCATACAAATCTAGGGGTGTTGTCTTGCATAATATCTCTAATATAAACAAGGATTTTGGAGAAAAAATGGTTTGGAAAATGTATGTTAAGCCATAATATAAATGGTGTCGATTACTTCAAGATAAGTATTTGGATACGATGGATCCCTCAAGAGTGATTACTATTCTTGATCCTCCAAAAGGGTCTGTTATTTGGAATTTTATGATGACTTCTAGGGAAGGTATCACATCCTTTATTTCTTGGGAAGTCCATAATGGGGATAGTGTGAATTTTTGGTTTGACTCCTAGAATGGTTATCCACCCCTTTCTTTTGTTGATTCATTAAGGGATATTTGCAACTTGGTAATTATTAATTGGGGTGCTAATCTGAATAATTATGTCTTGGCTATTTTTATATATTCAGGAAAATTAGTGTGGAAAGATCCATCTTCTCTTCCTATTCTTCCTAATTCAACCATTCTTCTCAAGCAATTACTTTCTGAGAGAGATGTTTTTATGTCAAATAAATCTGATTGTCTTTTTGGGCTCCAACAAAGGATGGGAAGTATTCGGTTAAAAATGGATACTTGGCATTACAACATAACCATGCCAATCTAGTTAAGAATCAAGCTTTTACATTATGCTGGAATAATTTTATTTTACCTAAGGTAGGATGTTTTGCTTGGCTTGTGCTTAAAAAATGTATCTTAACTAGTGACAGGTTGCAAAGATTAAACATTGCCAAAGCATTCCAATGTGTGCTTTGTCATGAGGATTTGGAAATAGTTGATCATCTTCTATTAAAATGTTCTTTTTCACAAGAGTGTCAGCATTTTGTGCTTAATAAAAAATAACTTATCAATGCCCTTACCTAATTCACTTTGGGATCTATTCCAATCCTGGCCAGTTCTTTTCTCCAACTCAATGTTTTCAAGTCTCTAGAAGTGCCTTCCTGCTTTGGTATTATGGATATTTGGTGGGAGAGGAATAAGAGGATATTTAGGCAAACATCATCTCCATTAGTTGTGGTTTTGGATGGGCTTGAGAGAGCTATTGTGAGATTGTCATTGCCAATGTTCATAAATATAAGGGTCAACATATTTTTACCTCTTGGGAGAGTTACATTATGCAACACTAGAAGGGCTTATTATTTCCTTCTCTTCTATCTCCCTTGTGCCCATCCAAGACCTCTATGATTAGAGTACAAACTAGATGGGTTCCCCCAAGTGAAGGTCAATATAAGATTAATTTTCATAGATCTTCTAGAGGCAATCTAGGGGTATCTAGTTTTGGCATAGCTATTAGAGATCATGTTGGGTCTATTATTGCTACTAAATCTTCTCATATTCCTCCAGGTACCAATAACAAGGTAGAGGCACTAGCTTTGCTTAATGAACTTGTGCTTGCAAAATCTTTAAATATCTCCTCTTTTCATGTTGAAGGTGATTTTGTAATCATTATTAATGCATGCATTAATAGAAATGTAACAAACTGGTCTATTCAATATATCTTGGGGATCTTTTGGATTCTTTCCTTGAGTGTTACATCTCTCACACTTATAGGGAAGGGAATTTAATTGCGGACTGTCTAGCTAATTTTGGCACTGATAACATTATTATTGATACTATGACATCCCTTATTAATTATCAAGATTTCCCTATTCTTGTAAAC
The DNA here is from genome assembly GCA_027943335.1 of Chamaecyparis obtusa. Taxonomy (NCBI): domain Eukaryota; kingdom Viridiplantae; phylum Streptophyta; class Pinopsida; order Cupressales; family Cupressaceae; genus Chamaecyparis; species Chamaecyparis obtusa. The sequence goes on from BSBK01007870.1 coordinate 284,831, forward strand.
ATAATTCATAAATAAAATCTCTGAAGTACATTACAATTTCCAGGGGACTCCATGACACTAAATCTCATAATGGTGAAAATTAATGCACACGATTTGGCTCATGTCACTCTCTTGATATTCCAATACTCTGCATTATACTTGCTTTTGAGGTTTGATTTGGCATTTTCTTTGGCTTTAGCAGTGATATTTATTTCTCATGGCATTTCTGTCCTTTGGTAATACTATTACCACTTGTTCAAGGGTGTAGTCACTTGAGTTTTTCCCACCAATTATTGTATTCAAATTCAAGTTCACTATTTCTCCTCTACAAATGGTATTAAATACCTACAGGTTTGATGTTGTCATGAGGAAGAGAGCATTATCTAAAACTAATTCTCTGGTTGATATTTTGAATCAAGATCATTTTGTACCAGCTCCTTCTTGCCCCTCTAATATTGTTGATAGTGTGCTTACACAACCATATGTTCTGGATAATGAGGCCCATTCCTCCTTTGTTGATTACTATCTGGGATGCTCTTATGACTATTGTTCCTCCTCCTTCCCTTTTGGATTATTTGGCTTCTTATAGTAGTTTTATTGATGTTACATAACAAGGCAATGCGAATATGGACGTTGAGTAATTGTCCATTGTTTTTAGCATAGATTTTTGGTCAAAAGCTATCATATACTGAAAGTATGAAGGTACTCTCTATGCTCCCTCTGAGGCTATCATATACTAAGAGTATGAAGGTACTCTCTATGCTAATGGTACAATAACATAATATACAGAGACATAATAAGCACTCTGTGCCATCTGATGAGTAACCTCTACCTGTAATCACCTGTTCTCCTCCCGGAGCTCAACACGATGCCTCTCAGAATCCTTGAGCTGTGTCTCAAGTTTGGCACTTTGCACTCTGCAATCTCAGGTCTCTAATCTATAATCTAAGCTACCTAATAACCTCCTGAGGAGTCTGCACTAATCCAGGATCAACATCTGCAACGGGCATATCAATGTCCTCACCTGCCTGATTCGTAGCCTCTGCCCTGCGCGCCTTGCAGCGTCTCACCTCAGCTCCTAGATCAAACTTTGTATCAACCTGTGTAGGATTAGTATCCACACCTACATCCTGTTGAGCACCAAGTACCTCATCAACACTACCAATACTACCCAAAGTGCCATGCTCTCCTCTAGTGGATCTCCTCTGCAAAACTACAGGCATGCCTGCTATAGAACTAGAAGGGTGAGGTGGTCTCATCTGAACTGCTGGTCTTTGTGGTGGAGAAAAATCTCTAGGCCTCAGAGGTGTAGGCTACAACATAGGAACCTGTACATCACATCATCTCTGGCCCTGACCCATCGGTGCACTTGTAACATCCACTACCTCCTCCATACTAGGAATCAGCTCTGTGGGATTAGAAAATCAATGCATAGGATGCTCCTCTAACCAAGCAATGAATCCATTTGTGACTCGAACATCTACAACTTGTGGTCAGTAATCCTAGTCTCTAGTAACATATCCACTATACTCCTATGTACAAAGAGCATAAGACAAATGTGTTTTCCATCCCAATCCAATATTGCGGACTAATCGTGCATAAGTGGCATGCTCCCGTGGTACATCTTGGATAAGACCATACTGTCTCCAAACCTGTGTGATCAGGAAATGCTCAAGGACACTAGTGGACCTACCAATCAATAGCCTACTCTGGCAAAAGAAACTGAACTGAGCACATGTAGCAGGCCATGACTCCACCTGTAAGTAAGGTCTCCAAATGCAGTAGGTCATGCCATCAAGGAAACACCTCCATTACTCAGTAATGCCCATGCGCACCTATGTGACATATCCAGAATAAACATATATAATGGGCTCTTGTGGCTATCTCTGTAACTGACATATTGGCCTACATATGGGAATGTGCTCCCATGCCTAGATCTGTAGAACAAGCACACCTGAAGCAAATGATTTTCTCTCCTGATACACTATCTTGTGCATCTTAGAGAACATGTGGGTGAGCATACACTGTCCCCACCCTAACTCAAAAGGAGTCACCATCAATTGAGCCACCATCGGGGCCTAGCCCATCAAGAGACCATTTTGTTGACAGTCAAACATGATAATACCACCTATCATACCTGCTATAATGCACTCAAGTCTATGTGTGTACCCATATCTTTGAACTAATGACTCCATGATATAGACCTAGTTAGTTGTGTATCATCACTGAATAATCTCCTAAAGGCAAGTAAACCAGAGTTCCCCAAACTGACATAATTAGGCCGCGGACCATGGAATGGTATCCGCAAAATCTGATAGACATCCTCCAGTGTAACAGTAAGCTCTCCAGTAGGCAGGTGGAAATTTTGTGTCTCAGAATGGAACCGCTCTATCAGCGTAGTAAGTAATCCATGGTTCACCCGAATCTCAGGCAACCGTATCAGGTGCTTGAACCCGCAAGAAGCTAAGTGCACTCTCATAGGATCAGGAAGCGACACACAGAGTCTTTGAGTGGCTTGAGTGTGATATATAGACATGTACATTAGGGTAGACGACCTACACAACACAAAAATAGGGTGTCCTATCAATAACTTGGTAAAAAATTAGGCTATACGTACAAAAATTGAAAAGTTGACTACTTCAGAAGGTACATTAAATGCTAAGGAATCAGCCTATAAAATAAAAAAATTGACCTAAGGGTGTGAAAAATGCTCTCTATTTTCCATACGACTTTTCAAACTGGTATCAAAACTCATACGAGTTTCTACAGGTTGCCATACAACAATTCATGAGTACACGACAAAGCATAGTTCCCCGTACAACAATTGAGGGACTTGACAAAATGTCATATGACACATGGGTCCCTCTCATACAAGTTTTAGATGGTTCCCAGATGATAATTAAAAAGAAAATAAAAACTCGTATGAGCCCAACTAGACTGTCGTACGACTTTTCGTAGTGCAAAAATTGAAAATTCTAAAAATGTACAAAAATGATCTAAAAATGCTATAAACATGCAAATTTTGAATTCATAGAGAGGCAGGTAGGTCCGCTTACCGAGTTCCCATACTGGGGAGGTCACTGGTATCTCTGACTGTGCTCGAATCGATGCGAGGAGATTGGAACTGTTGGGTTCGCCATTTTTCTCTCAGAGGGCTGCACAAGGTTCACAAAAGACAAAATTGAATAATGAAATGAAAAATGACCCTTTTGGGCCTTGTATAGGTTTTGACCTTATTTTTCAAAGTGCTCTGTTTTCCACAAAAATTGCACCCCTGGCTAATTTCGACGTTCTGAACCCATTTTCAAGATCAAATCAAAATCTGAGATTGTTTACTTTGTCAAAATTGCGATTAAAAATTTTTGGACCCAGGACGGCCGACTGCTTGCATAATCAACCTTCTGATCATCATAGAAATCCAATTTTCAACTTAACTGATTATCTTACATCAAACTATCAAAATTTCAACCATGGTCAACTCATGGTCAGACCTAGTCAAACTTGGTCTCCAGGACCTCCAAACGATGCAAAACATGTTCTCAGATGTGTATAACCACTTCTCAAATCAATTAACACGCTTCTAAACCATTCAACGCTGACTTTTCTTGTCAGATTTCAATTTTAATCGCGAAGGGGGATGGTATTGCACATTAATCAAATCTGTAAATCAATATTTCCTCAGTAATCAAGACAAAAACCACGTCTAGTTATTGATTCATCAAAAGACCTCGTCACTTGGGGCACATCGCTTGAGGCATATCAGATTCATCAAGATCCATATCAATCTGGTATCCTAATCTATCTTGTAAACTGTATTAGGTTTTCGTAACCAGTGGTTCATTAGTGTCATTTCCTTGGTTCTTCGTAACTAAAGGGTTTAGATGTGATACCGTTTTGATTCTTTTGGACAATCAGGTCTGGAATCAGGTTACTCACTTCTTCGTAATCATAAGTTTCAGGTTCACGTGTTTTGATACTTTTTCGTAATCATCGGTTCATTATTGTTATAGCTAACATCATCATAGTTCTTGGTCAACCAGGACCTGAATCAGCTTTTTCCGATCTTTCAATCAGTTTCTGTCTTGGAATCGGTTCATCTTTCAAATCAATTTCAATATAAAAAATAGACTATTCTTTGAACCACTGCGCTTTGCACAGTAATTCAAAGAGGGGCAAAATGTAATACCCCAAAAATGGGCTATAGGTTCATTAACCTCCTACATCATCAAATCGAACAAATCAACATCAAAGTCCTAATCTGAGGCACATCTGCACATGAGTTTATAAAAAACCTAATTGATTATCTTAATTCTGCATCGGGGAATATGTCCTTGAATATTCCTAAATTATCATAATTATCTTTAATTGAATATTATTTGGCGATAAATATCATTATTTATCCTAAAGTTGATTAATTGAATATGATGAATATTTAATTAATTAATTTAATTCTGCCACTTATTTGATTAGATTTAATTACATTTATTCCTAATTAATATTGTTTTTATTTTGACAATAAATCAAAATTCCTACAAACAATCAATTGAATATTTATTTAATTGATTTAAAATCAAAGTTGTCAAATTTAATGATTTAATTGGAATAAAGTTTGATTTAATAATTGATTAACCCATAAATCAGTTATTTTAATTCAAAAATCAGTTAAGTTGAAGATAAATCACTTTATTTATTAAATTAATTCATAATTATCTATGCACGTTTGAAGGAGCAGTTGAACTTCAAATCAGAAAATCAATTCAAGTTGATATCTTTTTTGAAACTCAACATCTATTTTGAGTTGAAAGCTGATCTAAACTTCTGATTTAAGTTAAAAAGTTGTTTTTGCATGATTTCATGAGTTAATTAATTCTGATTTCTTGTTAACTCAAAAATCGACCTGAGTTTATCAAGAGTGATTTATGGCTTTTGTCAATGCATCCTCAAGCCCTGGATTTCTATAAAATCAAGGCTCAGCTCTTCATAAATTATCTCTGGAATTTGCACAATCACTCTAGCAAAATTACATCCGAAGAATCAAGCTTTTGCGAATAGGCGACTTTGTGAGATCATTCATAGTTTTTTCATAGCTTTGCATAGTTTTTCATATCAATTCATATCATTGTTAGAATAATATGCATATCATTTCAATCCATTCTAGATTAGTTTCATGATCAAGTTTTTCATCCTAATTGCATCAAAATCCAAAAAAAAGAGATTAATCTGCATTCATTCTACATTCATCTTTTAGCATTAAATCCTTCATTTAGGTGTTGCATTGTCACTAATCTCGGTCTAATCTGAGAATACCATACTTGCACCTACTAGAAGGTAGTAAATCGCCTGGTTAACTTAGTTTCATTTATTTGCAGATTTCAATTTTGCTAACCTCTAATGTTTTACTAAAGTGTTGTGTCACAGTTAGGTACAATTTTCACACACACAATAAGTTGCATAAGCCAAAAACATTCTTACTGCTTCAATTCTTTCTACTGGTGCAAAAGTTTCTTCATAGTCAATTCCTTCTTGCCATGAGTATCCTTTACATACCAATCTTGCTTTATTCCTTACACCTTCTCCTTGTTCATTCATCTTGTTTCTAAATACCCATTTAGTTCCTATAACATTCTTATCTTTAGGCCTAGGGACCAATTCCCAAGTCTTGTTTTCAATTTGATCTAGTTCTTCCTTCATAGCTTTAATCCAATGTTCATCTTTACAGGCTTCACTAGTAGATTTAGGTTCAATTTGAGAAATTAAACACAACTGTTCTTGTACCTTATTTCATATCAGAACTCCTCTGTCTATGCTTCCAATAATCTAATCAAAAGGATGATTCCTTGATAGATTCCTATTAGGTGTTACTGTCTCTACTCTCATTTCAGATGTAGGTTCTTCAATGATTTCTTCAAGATAGATTTCATTTTGCAATTTACTGTCAGTTTCATAGAATAATTCTGCATTCTCAGGATTAGTTCTAGGATGAGTTCCTTCATCTGATTCATAATCAAGCATTCTTTCCTGAATTTTGAAATTTTCATCAACTTTAACATTTGTGTTCTCAACAATAGTCTTAGTTCTTTTATTATAACATCTACAAGCTTTGCTCTTCAATGAATATCCAAGAAATATACCTTCATCACTTCTAGGGTCAAACTTTCCAATGTCATCATCTCTCTTAATATAATATTTGCTTCCAAAAATTCTAAAATACTTAACTGATGGTGCATGTCCAAACCATAGTTCATAAGGTGTCTTGTCTGTATCTACTCTGATTTGTACTCTATTCATTGTATATACTATTGTGTTCACTACTTCTCTCTAGAATATCTTTGCCAAATCATTCTCAAATAGCATGGCTCTTTCTGCTTCAGTCACTGACTTGTTTCTTCTTTCTGCAATACCATTTTGTTCAGGTGTCCTAGGGGCTGAAAACTGTCTCTTAATACCATTCACTTCACAAAAAATGTTAAATTATTTTGAAGTAAATTCTCCACCTCTATCTGATCTCAAACATTTAATCTTCATTCCAGATTCATTTTCAACTTTGTTCTTAATAATCTCACACTTATCAAATGCTTTAGTCTTCTCTTTAAGAAATGCAATCCACATCATTCTTGTAAAATCATCAACAAGAATCATAAAATAACTTTCTCCATAGAATCCTCTAGTCCTTGTGGGACTGCTCAAATCAGTATGAACAATTTCCAACTTCTCTACTGTTGTGAACTTCTTGCTAGGAAATGAGCTTCTCTTCTGTTTAGCCATCACACATTCCTTGCAAATAATGTTAGTAGGCTTCATAATCTTAGGTAAATCCCTTATTGAAAATGTAGTACTTACTTTCACAATGTTATCAAAGTTTATATGACAAAATCTTCTGTGCCATAACCAACTGTCATCAATCTTAGTAATCAAGCATGCCATCTTAGTAGGATTCAACTGAAATACATTACCTCTGGTTCTTGATTCAGTACCAATCAAACTACCATCCCTATCTTTGATTACACAAGTTTTCTCAGTAAACCAAACTTGATATGTCTTATCAACTAGGTATCCAACACTCAAAAGATTATGTTTCAAACCATCCACAAAGTAAACATCATCAATATTAGTCTTTCCATCAAGAGTAATAGATCCTATACCTTTTATCAAACAAGGTGCATTGTTTCCAACTCTAACAACTCCATCATAATTGTTAAACTTTATGAATTTCTTCATGTCTCCAGTCATATGATGTGAAAAACCACTGTCTATAATCCAATCAACTTTCTTTTCTACTTGAGAAACTAAAGCTTTTTCTTCCTTAACTTCTGTTTCAGGATTTTCTTCTTTCATTGCTATAAATCCTATATCATCATTCTTAGTATCACTTTCACTTAAAGATTTCTCCATACTAGCTTCAAATTCTTCATCATTAGCATAATAACATTCTTTAGATCTTCTAGGTTTAAAGTTCTTTCTATACTTCTTAACTCTCTTAGGGCATTTAGATGCAAAATGACCATATTATTGACAAGTCCAACATTTAAAGATTTTCTTACCATCTTGTTCTCTTTTCACAAGTAAGGAAATACCTTCTTCAATCTTCCTGTCTTCTTCATTATGGTTTTGTTGATGCTACTATAATCTCCACTCACACTCATACTTCTTAACAAAGTAGGGTGAACACTTAGTGCGCTAAATGCTATCTCCATTGTAGGTAAATCTCCTGATTATCTCAAGTTCATTTTTGCTGCTTCTAATCTTCCAAGAAGAGTCTCTCTAGTAAAGTTCTCAGTACAAGGTATAACTTGCTCAATCATCTGTGTTGTCTACTTAAATGCAAGAGTCAATATCCTTAGAATTTTCCATATCACTTCATTCTCTGTCTTGATTCCTTCACAAGATTTTATACCTGCAACAATTTTTGACATTCTACCAATATAGCTTCTAACAGATTCATCTTCCATCATTCGTATATCTTCAAATGCACATATCCAATTATGTAATATGACTTTCTTTGCATGTTCATCACCTTCAAAAGTAGATTGTAAAGCTAACCAAATTTCATGAGATGTTTTTAGATATTTTACCTGACTGTACTCATTTTCCGGAAGGGATGACAAAAGTGCTTCTTTGGAAAGTATGTTACACATGAATAGATCTCTTCCCTCATTAGTACATTCTTCAATCTTGTCTTCATCAATGATAGTCTTCTGATTCTTTGTGATTAACCAATAACCTAGTCCTAAACAAAGTAAATGTGTCTTCATCTTTTCTTTCCAGCTGTCAAAATTCACTCCATCAAACTTAGGGATTTCTTTCCTAAAATGACTCGCCATGGATCTCCTTAAGCCGTTAAACTTTTCTTTCAAGGACCTACTGCTCTGATGCCAATTGTTAGAATGTAAAGTCCACCAAGATAACGAGGAGGGGGGGGGTGAATTAGTTATCAGATAAATACTAATTTTATCAAATTCAATATATTTTAACCAAGTAAGTAATGTGATCAAGAACCATAGAAAGATATACATACACAACAACACAATAACACAAGATTGGTTGACTAGGTAACCTCTTGATCAAAGATTAAACCCCGGTGGAATGATGCCCACAAAAGATGCACTAATATGAAAATTCCTTGTGAGAGGATGGACTCTGTTAGGAGTCTTATGAAATACATTCAATACATATCAGTCCCTTCTAGGAGATTTTGAATCCCTGCTAAAAGGTTCTAACTCTGTTAGGAGTTATGGAAGACAAAAGGACCCACTGCCCAAACAACTTCAAGTGAAAGATCACTGAACTCACTGTCCAATTGATCTCTATATTATTCAACAAAATAATATTAAAAGATTTCTGATCTCAACAACTTATCACTTCTCCTCTGACTGTTCCAAACCGCACCAACTACATCATATCTCAATACCAGATCTCTGTACTTCACATATCCTCTTTCAACAAGTATTGTACAAATCCACAATTCACTTTCACAATCTTTCAATTCAATTCCACATTCACACATTACAATAAGGAAAACATTTCTTCCTTTATACCACAATCAAATAATTACAAATGAGTCGGCATACAAATTATAAAATAAAAGTTTCCACGCGTTACTCAATAATTCACAATTACATAAAACTGTCGGCTTCCAATTAAGATAACTCTTCACTCATGCGACCTCTAACCTTGCTGTCATGTCCACATCATAATCATCATGTCTTCAACTTTTGTTCAAGTTCGCATGCTCAGATTCAATCCCGATTAGGAGATATCATCCGATTTCCAAAAACCGCTACTCAAGAACATTGCCTGAATACTGCTTCCACTGAATTACACATAACTTTCATGAATAAATGAATTTCTTTCTGCACTCTTAACCATGATCTTATAAAACATCATAGAGTAAGTCCTCAACTCCACATAGCTTGATCTTCAATATTCCAAGTGTGCTAACTCAAACACTGTCTACTTCTCTGCTAAACTTCAGTAGATCACTGTGTTGACATCAATGACAATCACAGTCATGAATGCAACAACAACTGCTACAGAATGGTTGTGAATACTCCCCCATAGGATATATTCAACATTCATTCCTAACAAATATATTGCATAGCTCCATCCTCATTACATGGTTTGGGCCTATTTTCCATGGATGGGATAAAGGTATGTTACAATAAAGTTGTTGAATTGATGAAGTATGTCGGTCCTTGTTACAATTACAATGATTGGATGTAGATTGTTCAATATAAAAAAAGTATGCGCAGGTATGCACTATTAGCAAATTATATACAATGGAAAGAAAGTGATCAAAGTAAAAGATTCGCTATGTACATTGATGGGAGACCAAAAGCAACAGGGAATGTTGCGGGTTTTATAAATAGTACGCGACCTTCCTCAACTAATAAGCAACCCAATTGCATATTTGAGGCGCATGAGGGGAATCAAGTTTTTGTATGTTTTGATAAAATCAATAAGTGCATGTGAAGAACTACTAATAGATTACCATTTAAATCACATAGATACAAACAAAGTTACTATCATGAGGGTGGGAAGTACTATATACCATTTAAAATACCCTCAAGTTTATGACTCCAATATACCATTTTATTAATAAGTTTTTTTTGGTAAGTCTATTGCTTTCAGTTCACTGAAATTTTTATATTTAACCTTTGTCACAGGACAATATGGATCCCCCACATGATACAGGCCACAGGGATGCTCCTCCCACCCAATTCTTCAGCAATGGTAAACCTTATTGAAATTGTACAAATTAGATAGTTGAAAAATGTTATATTATTATGTTATTTTATTTAGGGTTTTGGAGTTATTATGATAGTTTTACTGATATTTTTGTCACAATTTGATGTTTAGGATTGGGGAAAAGCACCTACAACAATAGAGGCAATAGATGTAGATACAGATGAGGATATCCTAAAAATCCCTAATATAATAAATACGGTGAAGAAAAAATTAAAAAGAGTCAATGCAAAAATTATTAGCATTTTGGAAGATGCAAATCAACGGAGGAGATGCTGAAGAGGAAAGATGAATTGATGGCGTGAGCACGTCATTTTGAAGTAAGTAGTAATGAATCTTTAGTTATAAGAAAAGTTCAATAAAGGTTTATATTTTATACTCTTTTATGTCGTGAACTAAAATATGTATGTGTTCTTGTTACAAGATTTTTTGCTTGCTCAAGTACCTGGTCATGGACATCGCGGTGAGGCCGGTAGTAGCAGAGCTCCGGCCACCTCAGGTAAAAATAATCCTTAAGTTGACAAGTTACAAGGAATTTTTTCTTTGGATCATTCAAAAAATCTTAAGTTAACTCTTACTTTTATTATTTCAGAATGTCTTTGCTAACAATGTATTGTTCAGGTGAACAAGTGCAGGATACTCCTCCTAGGAGGTCGATCGACATCCATCTAAGATTGCCAAGTGCAATGTCAAAAACAAGGGGCATGCAAACATCGACGCCTTCACGGTCTATGCCTGGTAAATACTTGTTTTGCTATATTTGGTTTTGTGTTAATTATGATTTGATAATTTGTACTTTAATCTTGGGTGCATCTCATAGTGGATTAATTTTGTGGAGTAGGAGATACACCGATGCCATCTGCTATGCCAGATACAAATTAGAGTACCTATATTGGTGATAATTCACCATCATTTCCTGGATCTACCCATGTAGCACGAGAGTTATGCAAACATCATTATTGATTGACGATAAAGAATTGATGCCTTTAAAATGTCCTAAGCTTCTAGGTACTTTAAAATTATTATTATTTATATTGTAATATGCATTTACCTATTCATAACAAGTTTTGGATTGATGATCCCATGACATTTTTGCAGGAAATGATTCTTTTTATAAGACGCTTTATGACTTCACATTAAAGATATTCAGGCCCACCATACATACAAGGTGGAACATCATAAGTGAACTAACCCTATCCCACTATTTTTATTTCATATCATTAATTGGTACAACATTTTTCCTTTCATTCAGGCCTTTTCTTTTACTATATTCAAGGTACACAAATTTAATTAATTTTCTATCTAAGAATTTTGTTTTTTTTATTAAAAGGTGGAATTTGCAAGATAAAAAATTAAAAGATGAACTCATTAAAGATTTAGAGCATGAGGCTGGTAGTAATATTTTTGAGGAGAGGAATTTTTAGAAAAAAGGTGCCAAACATCTTAAGACTGTAAGGGACTCATACAGAAGGAGTCTTGTCTAGAACCCAAAGTATGAGCATCCTCCCTTTATTCTAGTGAGGGATTAGAATGAGTTCATTTTGGATGCAAAGGAGAAAGTGGATGCTCAAAGAGGAATTACACCACCAAATGAGAGAAGAAGGTATGCAATAGTATTAACTACTATTAGAATGTAATAATGCACTAATTAGTGATCTTTATATCTATATCATGTAACATATTTCAAAGTTTTCATAGGTTGCATGACACATCAAAGGGCAACAAAGGCCAGACTGCAGAAGATTGGGTAGCACGAACTTGGCTCTGGTGCATATTAAAAAATTAAAGAATGAATTGCAAGTAGCAGTAAATGAATTCCAGAGAAAAATTATTAATAAAATGCAATAATTTTGTTTAATCAAAAAATGCAGGGCTCAAAATTTAATTTAGAGGCCACGATAGAACACAAAAAAATTGCCTTCAAGGAAGGCTATCAAGCCGTGGTTGAACGCCTACGCAAAGCTTCCACTGGCCCAACCCAAGAGTCTCTTGCATCATGTGAATAGGTAAATATGCCAAAAAATATATATTTGAAATTTAATACTTGAGCAACAATCTATTTGATAATAATGCACATGACATTACAATGCAACCTCCTAATCGTAACACAGATCCTACGCCGTATGATGAAGCCCCTGATGTGCATTGTAGTGTCAATGCAAGTGTTCATTTGCTATTTAAAATTAATTATGTAACTATTAATACAATTTAAACATCTTAAATTGAAATTGGTGTAACCTTTTTTGTGTATATTTTAGAGCATACTGAATGTCATGCTGAACGAGTGGAGGATGTTTAGAGTGATCACCATGTAGATCATGTGGCACATTCAGGTAAAGAAAATATATGTTTTGTTCTTTTAAATTTCTTTTTTGATTTATAGTTCTTTTAATTAATTAAATAAATGTAATACTAATATAAAATGGTGTGAATTTATCCCACGACGTAGTTGTTATTGCAGCAGACCCCCTTTGGTGCAACAGCCTCCTATTCCTGAACAGATGAGGAGGAGACATGTGTTAGTATTAGAATCAGTAGAGGAGGGGAATGACTAGGATATTGATGCTCCGCTTAGCCGTTACCTTAAAAAAATGAGCAAGAGACCAAAAAAGAAATGATTGTAATTAACTTTTTTTGCTAATGAAAGAACATTGTCTCAATGGATGTAATTTTGTACTAGTAAATGTTGATGAATGATGTATTAATGAATTATTCATGAACATTGTGTGTTAATTAATTTTATGTGTTAATGAATGTTATCATGTGATTATAATGATTTAATGATATATTTCAAAAATGTATGAATGAATGAATGAATGTTATTAGATGTTAATGGGGAATTTAGAGTGATGTTAGGGGGGGGGGGGGGAGGGGCCAAATGAGCTTCCACCTTCACATGGTTGGCCTTGTTAAGTAGAAAATATTAAACTATTCTTGAAACCAAGTGAAGCTCAAAGTAAACCAATGACACAGATTCAATGGTCAAAAACACCTACTTCTTATTCCATATTATTTCTCATTCACTTTAAGAAATATTTTACTTCTTAAACATGTTCATCAACCAATCTGCATCACCATGTTCATCAAATTAGATTTATAGATAAGAGAGTGAATGGGGAATTTTTATAATCGCTTACCTTTAAGCCTAAAAATCTAGATAAAAAATTATTAGCTGCCTCTGATGACTCATTCTCATGTTTCTTCCTACCCCTTTTACTTCCCTACTACTCGAGGAAATGATAGACTATGTTGTATCCTAGATCAACTAGTTGAAGAAGTGGTCATAAGTCCTTAATGCACTTGCAAGATTTGTGAAAATGGTGTCAATCCAACAACTGATCAATGGAAGATCTAAATCCTATATCTAGGAATTGACTTCCATACAAGCATATTTCAGTCATATGCATACAAACAAATCTAGAAAGGCCAATTGAACGTAATCTTGATAATAATCAGTCATACTCTCTTAATGCTTCTCTTTTTATTTAGAAGCATCATTTTCAATGTTTTTAGATGAATACCCTCTTGAGAACATTCAATCATCCATCTGGAAAAGTGATATGTTATCCCTTATCAAATGTGGTTGTATGTAATTCCTTGGTTTAAGCCTAACTCAAGCTTCTTGTATCAAATGCCAAGATGTACTTTGTTTATCAATTCTGTAGTCTTTTTTTATCCTTGATAAGTGTTTTAACTCTAATTATGATTGCTTCATAATTATTCTTTATGACTTCATGTATGACAACTTTGTCATATGACCATACCCGTGACTACCCCAATGTTCTAGTTTAACTTCATTTTTACCCTATAGTATCCCTTGAAATCAAATAATATGCACATGTATTATAGTAAAATGGGCATTGATTCATAGTATTAATGATTATTTAGGCAGTATCCTTTGATACCTCAAATGCAAGTTTTGAAAACTTACCTTTGTTTAGATACCACTATCTCATGTTCATGCTATAACACTTCGTTATGCATTTCATTTGTAATTGTACCAAATGACTATGAACTAAAAACATGTGTCTAGTAACCTACTCACTCATTTAATATATGCAATGTAACTTTTGATGTGCTATATCTATCAATGCATCATTTCTTTGTCCATATTTCAATCTATTACCTTTCAAAAGTCTCTATTCTCACTTTACTTGGTCAGTCTGTTTACCATTGATTTGATCCTTTGCCATGTTGGACCTCATGTCTTTGTAACACATCATAAATTCATATCTCTATATTTATGCTTATGCTCAAACTCATAATTTAATGATCTTCTTTGATATAGAAAAAGCTAGGTTCCATTAAGCTAGCAAAGAGATACATGAGACGAATATGTATAGAGCTGGAGTCGATGGGAAACTCAAAAAAGGAGCCTGCACAAGAATTCTTGCTGCTTCAGGGTGTGCATTTTTCTTTCAGGAGCTCATCAGGTAAATATTCACTTCATGTGACATGTGGATAAATGGCCTCAATTTTTATTATATTGCTTTGAGTAATGTTTTCTTTTTCCATTTATTTGTCTATCATATTTGAAGTTTGCAGGAGAGTTTGATGTAGAAACCATGTGTGATTTGAGGAACTGTGTCATCTTGTTCACATTCATGATAAAGAGTCACAAGATCAAAATTGAGGACAATATTTGAAGGTAGTTTGTCTCCAGATTTTGGAAGCAGTGTGAACTGTATGATTCTCTTTTTATCAATTTGATAAATCTCAACAAGGTGACTGATTCTTTCAATAAGGAATTGTGTTTGTTTCGATATGTAGTTATGCAGAACTAAATTTTGATATGTAGTTATGTAAGTCAATAACACTAAATATATCACTTAGAAGTCTTGTGAAGAGTCTTGGTGAGTTTAATCCTTTTGAAGCACTTAGAAATATTGAATACATCATTGCTTGCCAACTATTTGACAGAGCCTAGGAAATCATTGGTTCTTCAAGACAAAGATTGTTTGCACGCCAAGCACTGTACATGAATAGTCAATAAAAGGACTGAAATTCTTTGATTTTAAGACTTCAAAACAATATAACCAGTACATGGAATGATCAAAACTTATAATACCAATAAATGAATTCTTTTCCTATCAATGTTGCATTAAATAGAGAGTTTAATAATATAAACACCCGACTGTGTCTTCACAAGAAGAAAAGTGACTGTTTGTAAAGAATTAAAAGTTTATTGCTTGGTAGTTCATTACATTGTCTTCTTCAACCATACACACCTCCAAACAAGAAGGACTAAAACCAAACCATAGGATGGTCTAGGAATTTAGAAGATATCCTTTATTACAAAGAAAAACAAAATATAGAACTCAAGTCCCAAAGCAAAACTAAATGGCCTAGGTGCCCTACACCAATACACCCCCCATGTAAGTCAATATTCTGAAGTCCTTGAACCCAAGAAAATGTAAGTCAATAACACCAAATATATCACTTAGAAGTCTTGTGAAGAGTCTTGGTGAGTTTAATCCTTTTGAAGCACTTTAGAAATATTGAATACATCATTGCTTGCCAACTATTTGACAGAGCTTCCTAGGAAATCATTGGTTCTTCAAGATAAAGATTGTTTGCAGGCCAAGCACTGTACATGAACAATCAATAAAAGGATTGAAATTATTTGATTTTAAGACTTCAAAATAATATAATCAGTACATGGAATGATCAAAACTTATAATACCAATCAATGGATTCTTTTCCTATCAATGTTGCATTGAATAGAGAGTTTAATAATATAAACACCAGACTGTGTCTTCACGAGAAGATCACATTGACCAATACTCCCCCCATCCCACCATCCACACCCATCCACTCATGTCAAGCTCTTGTGAATCCAAGCAAATGTAAGTCAATAACACCAAATATATCACTTAGAAGTCTTGTGAAGAGTCTTGGTGAGTTTAAGTGATATATTTGGTGTTATTGACTTACATTTCCTTGGATTCAAGGGATTTAGAATATACTCCAAAAGTGATTATGTACCGAAGGAAGTGAGAGGGAAGGATCTTGATTTAGGTCAATGGATATTTAAACATGATTTTGGACAAGATCTTGACATGAGTGGATGGGTGTGGATGGTGAGATGGGGGGTGCATTGGTGAAGAGTCTTGGTGAGTTTAATCCTTTTGAAGCACTTTAGAAATATTGAATACATCATTGCTTGCCAACTATTTGACAGAGCCTAGGAAATCATTGGTTCTTCAAGACAAAGATTGTTTGCACGCCAAGCACTATACAGGAATAGTCAATAAAAGGACTGAAATTCTTTGATTTTAAGACTTCAAAATAATATAATTAGTACATGGAATGATCAAAACTTATAATACCAATCAATGAATGCTTTTCCTATCAATGTTGCATTGAATAGAGAGTTTAATAATATAAACACCAGACCGTGTCTTCACGAGCAGAAAAGTGATTGTTTGTAAAGAATTAAAATTTTATTGCTTGGTAGTTCATTACATTGTCTTCTTTGACCATACACACCTCCACACAAGAAGGACTAAAACCAAACCATAGGATGGTCTAGGAATTTAGAAGACATCCTTTATTACAAAGAAAAATAAAATATAGATAACTCAAGTCCCAAAGCAAAACTGAATGGCCTAGGTGCCCTACACTAATACACCCCCCATGTAAGTCAATATTCTGAAGTCCTTGAATCCAAGCAAATTGTAAGTCAATAACACCAAATATATCACTTAGAAGTATTGTGAAGATCTTGGTGAGTTTAAGCCTTTTGAAGCACTTTATAAATATTGAATACATCATTGCTTGCCCAACTATTTGACAGAGCTTCCTAGGAAATCATTGATTCTTCAAGACAAAGATTGTTTGCACGCCAAGCACTGTACAAGAACAGTGAATAAAAGGACAAAAATTGTTTGATTTTAAGACTTAAAAACAATATAATCAGTACATGGAATGATCAAAACTTATAATACCAATCAATGAATGCTTTTCCTATCAATGTTGCATTGAATAGAGAGTTTAATAATATAAACACCAGACGGTGTCTTCACGAGAAGAGAAGTGACTGTTTGTAAATAATTAAAATTTTATTGCTTGGTAGTTTATTACATTGTCTTCTTAGACCATACACACCTCCCGACAACTTCTAAGACTCCTCTTCCATAAAAATCACGTACAAAACTATTAGTAATTAACAGATTAAATGCATATAATTACTAATAGATTAAGCATATTATTGCTATGCTTAATTTGATAATATATATATATATATATATGTATATATATATATATATATATATATATATACATATATATATATATATATATATATATATATATATATACATATATATATATTATATATATATACATATATATATATATATATATATACATATATATATATATATATATATATCTATATCTATATATATACATATATATATATATATGTATATATATATATATATATATATATATATATACATATATATATATACATATATATATATATATAGATATAGATATATATATATATATAATACATATACATATTATATATATATATATATATATATGTATATATATATATATATGTATATATATTATATATATGTATATATATATATATATATGTATATATATATATATATATCTATATACATATATACATATATATATCTATATATATATATATATATACATATTAGACATATATAGATATACATATATAGATATACA